>JAOTOK010043296.1:0-19584 GCA_025770025.1 Virgularia gustaviana
ATTTACCACGCACCTGATAAACTATCTCCGTCTCCCAGTACAACAATTACTCCTCAACTCACAAGATTCCTAAGCAGCACTAGGATATCTTTATTAAATACAACAAAACCAACAGAGTTAAAAAGTACTCCCGCCACACAGCCTCCGTTACTTCAAACAACTTTTGAAAGACCCTGGAATGGTTCAATTATTGTAACAATCACGTCATCGCCATCTTTGTCATGGACGTCGATCGGAACAAAAACAAAATCTAGTGGTAGCAAGACAAAAGGCACCAGCGTTACTCTTGTTGTTGGCGTTGTGGTCTCCCTGTTGGTAGTTGTTGGTTTTGCTGTCGTGTGCACTATCATATTCTCATGTAAGGCGGGGTGAGTGACCATTTCTCACAGCTAACCATGGTCTAATGACTTGCAACAATGAATAATCATTGAAAATATATTTTACAACAAAACAACTGAAAACTTCTCTAAGTTGTAAGTAGCTATTACTAGATTGCCGTAAAATAAAAGCACAACACTACATTCCAGAGACATGCTAAGAAGAAGTAAGACGCATACGAATGAAGTGTACTGGCTTAAGCTCCATCTTTCACCTTATATCCATCATTACTCTTCTAAATATTTTTTTGTTTAGTAATTTTGCAATTTTAATTAATTATTCGAGGAGCGGTGTTTGTAATTTCAGCTTATTACTTTTTTAAGTAATCTTTCACAAGACTGTGTTTTACCTAAAGTAGAGAGTTTTGTAGCTACTGTATTAACCTAACGTCATATTGACTGCAGTCTCATTGAACTTTAGAAAAAAGAAAAGTGGAGCAGACCAGCAAGAAGATAATCGAATGGAAACGCTATCTAATTGGTTATTATTGATATCCTAAATTATAACGTTGTTACACTGGATGTATAGAAATTCAAAAATTCAAAAAAATGCAGCAAAGAATTAGAATTTAAAGGGTCGCCTTTTATCAACCCACATTGACTTGGATGAAGTGTTGCATGTTCGGGACTCTAGCTCAATGAATTTCAAGAATTTTAAAAGGATTCGAATCATTATATAAGTGTTGGTTTTCTCTAGATACACCCTTACTATAGAGTCAGCTAACTCAGCTTCAGTTTGTAATTTCTATTCTCAGCCCCAAGTAACAATATGCAACCATTAACCCTTTCCAATTCTGGTCCGTATTACTGTTTAGGTGGTGCTGCTAACTAAGCAGCTGTAGCTGTGTGAATATACATTTATTACACCACATTCTACCTCTCCCGATTCTCCTATCTTATTCATCCCCTTCTTTTCAATACTTCAAGAACAAGCTGAAATTCTGGATGCAATGAGCCTCGTAGAACTGATCCAACTAAAACTCGTCTTAGCTTATAACCCTGGGTCAGAGACGAATTGAGGATCAAAATCTTATATAGGTGCTTGCTTGCTTGCTTGTTGAAGGATGGTCGTTTAGTAACAGTACATTTTTGAATTGTTTGAAGTTTCGACAAGTGAGTTTTGAATAAGAAATATTGAACCTAATAAAACTCGTAATAAAAACATGGGTTAACTCTAGATTAGCGCTAAGCCACCTTTGAACAACTCAGCCCAGGTGGAAAAATAATTAGCTAGCCAGTATATGATAAAAATAACAACATATTACATATATCGCCTTTAGTGAAGCCATCAAACAAAATAGATCTTGTTTTATCGGGCTTTACTATTCAAGCAATATGTTGACGTCATTTTTATTATAATAATTAACAGAATGCTTTAGCAATACTAAAATGGTACGTTACATTTTGCAGCTCATCATGCATCGTTATCTTTTTTATGAAGTTCAACATTAATAACGAAAGAAACAGACAATCCTATTTACGAGACTGCTCTTGATGATGAACACGAAGAAAGCAAAAAGATGAATGTCTCTAATGTGTACCAAGAAGTGGACGCGACCTATAGCACGGTGTCTGAAAATGCTGGTGAAAAAACGGAAGAGAGTGATGAAGTTCTTGTACATTTTAACGAGCTCTATAGCAGTACATAAACATTGTGTTAATCCTCGAAAATGTGTTCAATTCAACTTAATGTTAACTGATGTTATAAAAGCATCTCTCGACTAGCTGGTCGTTGATCTAAGCCAGAATGTATTGTAATATATATGAACGACTTTATTCACCTGCATGAGACCTTTCCAAGAAATAATGTTAAAAAATTCTAGCTTTTCATCATAGTGATCATAACCTGGAATGGTAGCCATATTAACATAGCGGCACATGTTAATCCATGAATATCTTATACTTGTAAGTATGGTATGCTTGAGTGAACACGCGTGGTGGTCAGATATTCTGAAGAATAATTTTATTAATTTGTTTTTTTATCAGTATCTGCACATTGTTTCACCGAATTATCTCTGATTGATAGAGCTTGACGCACGCAGGACAATTACGTTCGTGGGTCCTTCGCTGAGTCTCGTAAATCTCCGTTCATTTTTCGTGTGTACTTCGTGCGTTCTCGAAGCCAGTCACCGACGGACAGAGCCTAAAAGCCTTAGCATTACGGTGCACTGCCGTGAATCTAACCTCAGTTGCGTTCTTCCGGACAAACAAAGGATAAATTACGAAAGACTGTAGATATTTGGACAAGGCTCCTGTTTTAAAATTATGATAGACAACATTTGTGGATGTTTACATACATGCTTTACTTTTTTCACCTTGATTTTTGCCGCTACTCTGAACAGAAAAACTTTGCAGATCGCGTCTGAGTTTTTGTCAGTTTTCTATAGTTGTTATTACTGTATGTTCACTACAAACCACTCCTGAATCGTGTGATACGTTTATTTGATAAGTCTATGCCACCCCTTCTGTTTCCACGGAGGTTTTTTCGATTTTAAATGCATTTCGACTGCCTCAGCAGTCACTTATTTATGGATAGTTTACTTTGTTAATACATTGTCCTTCATAATTGCTGAAACTGTGGGTAAAACTCAAAGAAATTGATGTAATGATAACGATCAGGTTTGATAGGGAAATCGTTAGTTTTTCTACTGCTCAGCAAATTAAACATGTTTTCTTTCACAAGGTGTTGTATTTATTGAATTGGTAATTCAGTATACATGTCGCATGAATTCAATAATATATCTTATTTGAAAGATGGCATTCCTTTTTCTTCACTTTCTAGTTAATCCAGCATGTCACACTTACGAAATAATGCATGCTGTTCTTATCTCTCTTTTGACCTCTCTATATAATATATTCAACACAATTTCTTGAAATCACATGGGAAATATGGCAGAAAAATACGCGACAGAACTAATTATGCATTGTACAGGTCCATACATGAAAAAGCATGCACAGTACGCCACTTTTCTTGCGATTTTGTTTCCAGGTAAACCAATTACTGGGTAACCGTTCTTGCGCCATAATGTATATGCTGAAGTTATCAACTTCCGTTTTTGTTTCTTTCGTTATTATCATTGTTGTTAATAGCAAAATCCACCTGTTTTAGTGTTTACCTGAAATAATATCATAAATATTTTGCAATCCAAGCTGTCGGCTGGAAACCCAGTAGTGTTCCGCTTAAAAAACCGAATTAAATAAACGTTTTGAATTCAGCTTCTGTCATAATAAGGAGTTTATTCATCTGAACTGTTTCCCTAAAAGTTGAGAATGCCAGGTCACACGACTATATTTTCTTGGACAATAACAGGAAATTGCATGTCGTTGCACACGATCCAATATTAGTTTTTGGATCTTAATCGCTCAGTTGCAAAGGGATTGCAAGGAAGAGACTGGCGTGTCTTTTAGCGGTGAGCAACAAGGTAAGTATATTTAGGGTTCTATAGATTGACTTTTTGTGTAACGTTGAAACCATTTACACAAAGAATCGAAATCTTATAAGAGGAGGAGGAACTCAAGATTCGCCAGATGAACGACATTCTCGGCTGCAAGTCATCAAATTTTTGTATAATTTAAACAAACTCAGTTTCATAGCCGGAATAACTATGACAGGTCTGTGTCGTATAATAAGTTAAATTCTTTTGAAATTAAAGTATTATAGGACAACTATTATACAGCACACTATAAAATCAAACATTCAGCTTTTCTGGAGGTCGCACCTTTACATCTTATTACATTTTATCCTTTTCGTCTGGTGTTTTAAGTGGCGTATTCGCCATAACGCGGCAAAGTTCACTTCATGATTGCGCACAGCCTTTAATTTTAGCTATTACCTATAATGATATGATGTGATCTGCACTGCAACAATTACCCATTCAGTATTTTCGCGAATTGGATTCGTTGGGTAAAATTAATATCAAATCGTGTAGATAAGTATTTCTGTAGTTATTAATACAAACTAGATTTTATCACATGACACCGGTGTAGGAGACCCATGAGCACGAGTTATATATAGCAGATACATATGAGTTCAATAACTAATTATTGCTGAAAGAAACCAAACAACTTCACATCAATTTCATCATTCAGAAACCAACGTAGTTGGAATTCTCCTTTTAGGACCTTAACTTTACGTTGTTGGAACTGATTGACAACTTGTTAGCGCAGCCACCAGAACAACATCATTATTGACAACTGCGGGCCGAACACCGTGACACCACATCACCATGTTTCAGGAATTATATTAACCGGGCTATTATAGTAGAGTATTTTGCTTCTTCCAATATTCGAAACAAAACAAACCAAACCAATAGAATTATACTACTGTTCCAAAGTGTAGAAAAACTCAATGTCTATAAACCAGGCACTATAGACTCGACTATTGTAGCTACAAATACAAAACCGCGATGATGCAATATGAATCTCTATTATTTTGTAAAGTACATAACCGTGGCGGCATTTCTTGCAGTTTTATGTGGGCAAGATGGAGACTGCACTGCTCTTGTGTGTAACTTTACTGTACGTGGCCACTGTTCAAGGTTAGTGTGGTTTAGTTTTAGCTTCCTTTATTGTAATGTTGCTGACTCTGCTAATAGCGCAATGCCGGCATCGCGATACGACGCCACATGTAATAAATACTAAAATGAAGGTTAGGTAAATATCAATATTAATACCAAAACTAGTTTTTCTGTTCAACCAGAATTTAACCCATGCACGTCTCAGAAGGAAATAACAGATTGATCGGTTGATTTCAACTTGCTTTGCACGTTATCGTCCGTGATCTATTTTTTCGAGTGATGGAATGATTTGGACATGCGCAGTGATAAGTTCAGTTAAGTTTAACTGCGGGCCATAATTTGCGGGCCGTAGCCAAAATTTGCGAGCTGTGGCCAAAATTTGCGGGCTGCGTTACTTTTCTAAGTTTATTTATATTTTGCACGCTATCACGCCAAAAACTGCAAGATGCAGACCTTCGGGTTGTTGTTGTTGGGCGTAAATAACTTTTTTAGTGGTAAATAGTTTCCTAAACTCACCTTCACCCCGACATTTTTACACATGCAAACATTATCTTTGTTATATTACTTTAGAAGGGCTTATTTTGTTGTGTATGTAGTGCACCCGGCTAAACCTAAAAAAATTTCCCGTCATGCATAGGCACTTTAATAATGCTTGTAATACTGTTCGAACTATTTATCAAACATTTTCACTTATTTGAACTATAAATTTTGTCGTAGCGCTACAACTTAAACGTTGATTTTAAGGTTATGCATGCTCGCAATGGATAATTTGTCACTATAACCCAACATTTATTGTACATGTACACACGTTTTAGTAATTGTGCAATCTTGCGAATTCACAGTTGTGTTGTGATAATCGAGATCTGTGCACACAAGATGGCAGACATCAACACAAGTGACTAAATCGTTTGGAATGAGGTGAATAATTCAGCTACATTGCAAGACAATCCATAGCAATGTGGAAAATGATGTCAAAGTATAAGCTTTACTACCACTAAAGTATTTTACATTATCCTAAAATATGGATAATGGTATTTCTGTTAGGTCGCGTAATTGTGAAAACAGAAGGTGCAAACGATTTTTTTAGGTTTAGCCGGGTGCACTACATACACAACAAAATCAGCCCCTACTAAAGTAATATAACAAAGATGATGTTTGCCTGTGTAAAAATGTCCGGGTGAAAGTGAGAAACTATTTACCACTAAAAAGGTTATTTACGCCCAACAACATCAACCCGTAGGTCTGCAGCTTGCAGTTTTTGGCGTGATAGTGTGCAAAATATAGGTAAAAAGTAACGTAGCCTGCAAATTTTGGCCACAGCCAGCAAATTTTGGTCCCAGCCCGCAAATTTTGGCTACGGCTCGCAAATTATGGCCCGCAACCCGCAAATTTTGGCCCGCAAACTAGCTAGATCCGCGACCCCACGCTATATACATATTACGCTTGGCCAAATGATCGTATTAACCGATCGCAAAAATAGATCACGTCATCAAAATTGCCAGCCGTGCGTGAGGATCGAACATTTCCTTCCAATCACCACTGATTTCTTTCTACACAGGAACACCATGTGACCCTCTGTGTGGAACTGGAGTATACCATAAAGCTGGTACTTGTCAACCAAGTGGAAAATGTTTATGTTTTTGGGGATGGACTGGTCCAAATGCTAAATACACAACTGACAACAAGATCTTGGTAGGACAGAAATATAATTAAAATACAATTTATGAGTCTAATTTGAGGACTTTGGAGACGAAAACATCATCCAGAACTTTTCCTTCATTTCTGTGTTAATCGGTTGCATGGTACACGAAAAACACGTTCATCACCTTGGTTACTATCTGGCCATTGCAGCAATACTTCGTCTTCAACAAGTTATCCTTGTTATATAAAAGTCCCCTATTCTTGTTTTAACATCGATATTTCAATATGAATTAATTAAGAAAAAGTCAATGTATATATGTGTGTATGTATGTACAGATCATATTTTTGTAGTAAAATTCATCCTACAATTTGTGACGCACTGCGGAACTTTGAGAGAATTATGATAAGAAGTTCAGTTTCGTCTTTCAAAAAAATCTTTGATTAAGAAAACAAAATATCAATTACATTGTTTCACCTCTGCTTATAATATATGGTTTCAGGCTGACTATTGCCGTATACCTTGTCATTATACTCATGATCATGCCAATCCTGATTGTGTCAACTCAAATCACACATCGCAAGAATGCCGGGTACCGACATCATCAACACCAATGAAACAATGTGATCCTCGTTGTGGAAAACGTAAGACAAAATTACACCATTCATTATGTGAACAGTACAATAATGAGAAATTTACGCCTCATATTTATGTGATATTTCTCTCCTCTCTAGCTTGTCGGCTCAGCAAGCTCTTGATGTTCATTAGTTTTCACATGCCAATGCACTATTTATGATAGAGATAGGGAATAATGTTCTATGTTTTCTTTTGCAGCCCCATATCATGGGCGTGGTGAGTGTTTAAGTGATGGTCGATGTTTGTGTTGGTGGGGATGGACTGGACCTGAGGCATGTTATGTTGAAGACGGAACTTACAAAAACAGGATTATTGTACGTTAAGTTAAGATCAACCTCACTAAATGCTTATTATTTTTTAAGTATTATTCTGAATCCTATTCTTTTTGTTATCCTTTTTATCACTTGATTGTTATAGAGCATTTATCAACAGTTATAAAAATAATATTAAATTCAAAGGCTAGCTATAATATAATATTTATTGTAGCTACAAATGCAACAAGTATTGGCTCTCACATGCAGAGTTAAGCTAAGTCACTGTAGTTGACGATTTCCTTACTTCATATATAGGCCGATTATTGTGAAGCTGCGTGTCATTATACGCATCATGTACGCAACGCTACTTGTCTTAATGGATCGTGGGCTCAAAATACTGAAACCAAAAGAGATGTGACGAAGGCCACTGCCATGAAAAGTCAGTAAAATTTATTTTTCATAAATTAAAATACCTTTTTGACATTATAGCGTAATTGCAGAAACGTAATTTTCGTAGCAAACACGCAATGTGATCCTCTGTGTGGAAGTGGAGTTTACCATCACGCTGGTACTTGTCAACCAAGTGGAAAATGTTTATGTTTTTGGGGATGGACTGGTCCAAATGCTAAATACACAACTGACAACAAGATCTTGGTAGGACAGAAATATAATTAAAATACTAGCGGCCGATCTGTATGACGTAATTACAATTATAATATATGAGTCAGTAATTTGAGGTCTTAGCTGGAGACGAAAACATCATCCAGAACTTCTCCTTCATTCCTGTGTTAATCGGTTGCATGGTAAACGAAAAAAACGTTCATCACCTTGGTTATTATCTGGCCATTGCAGCAATTACTTCGTCTTCAAAACGTTATCCTTGTTATATAGAAGTCCCCTATTCTTGTTTTAACATCGATATTTCAATGTGAATTAAGAAAAAGTCAAAGTATGTTTGTTTGTATGTACGTATGGACGTTTTAGATCCGTTTTCTCAGTAAGTTTCTCTTGCAAACGTTCATCCTACAATTTGTGACGCAATGCAGAACTTCGAGAGAGAATTATGATAAGAAGTTTTAAAAAGTTACAAAATATCATTAACCTCTGCTTATAATATATGGTTTCAGGCTGACTATTGCCGTATACCTTGTCATTATACTCATGATCATGCCAACCCTGATTGTGTCAACTCAAATCACACATCGCAAGAATGCCGGGTACCGACATCATCAACACCAACGAAACAATGTGATCCTCGTTGTGGAAAACGTAAGACAAAGTTACGTCATTCATTATGTGAAAAGTATAATAATGAGAAATTCACGCCTCATATTTATGTGATATTTCTGCCTTTTATTGTATGCTCAGCAATTCAAGCTCTTGATGTTCGTCTTTCACGTGCCAATGCACTACTTATGATAGAGATAGGGTATAATATTCTATGTTTTCATTCGCAGCTCCATATCATGGGCGTGGTGAGTGTTTAAGTGATGGTCGATGTTTGTGTTGGTGGGGATGGACTGGACCTGAGGCATGTTATGTGGAAGACGGAACTTACAAAAACAGGATTATTGTACGTTAAGTTAACGGATCAACCTCACTAAATGCTTATTATTTTCTGAATCTCTTGCTCTCCTTTTTTATCACTTAATTGTTATGGATTATTTTGCAATTTATCAATAGTTATAAAAATAATACTAAATTCACAGCTATAATATAAATAAATATTTATTGTAGTCACAACAAATATGGGCTCTCACACGGTGTAATTAAAGTCACGTCTGTAGTTGACGATTTCCTTACTTCATAATATATAGGCCGATTATTGTGAAGCTGCGTGTCATTATACGCACCATGTACGCAACGCTACTTGTCTTAATGGATCGTGGGCTCAAAATACTGGAACCAAAAGAGATGTGACGAAGGCCACTGCCATGAAAAGTCAGTAAAATTTATTTTTCATATAAATATCTTTTTGACATTATAGCGTAATTTCAGAACCGTAATTTTCGTAGGAAACACGCAATGTGATCCTCTGTGTGGCACTGGAGTTTACCATCATGCTGGTTCTTGTCAACCAAGTGGAAAATGTTTATGTTTTTGGGGATGGACTGGTCCAAATGCTAAATACACAACTGGCAACAAGATCTTGGTAGGACATGTTTAAAAAAACACATGCTGAGTATATTGTTCGAACCTCTATAGCATAAATCAAAAGAACCTGCAAGGGTAGCCCATTGGGGTAGCCACATGTTACTGTCTCACTACGCCATACACATGATGCACTGTTCTTTGGCATTGTCTTCTTATATACATGCTCATTGTTTCTGGCAACAATGCTAGCCTTGCAAGCTACAAGGCAATATCAACAATAGTTCACGTGACCTGAGTTTGCCGGTCGATTCTATAATGTTACTTTGGCAGCTGTGACTGATGAGTATATGCCGTAGACATTAAAAGTAGACTCACAACAAAATCTTCGAATGCACAATTCAGAGCAACATCGAACCGGACAAATCCCACCATGTAAACCGAATTATGCAACATAATCTTAAATTCCATAACTCCTTCGATTTTAATAATAATAATTTAAATTAGTGCATTGTGTGGAATGCTGAGTCGAGTAAACATGATGAACCTCATGCTTGCTTCCCAATTTGGAAGAAAACTTCCGGACCTTATGTAGGAATATAGAAAGATCGGAAGAATATCTATATTGATGTAATTTCTATATTGATTTAGGCTGACTATTGTCGTGTACCTTGTCATTATACTCATGATTACCTCAACCCTGATTGTGTCGATTCAAAGGACACCTCACATTCGCAAGAATGCCGGGTATCGAAAACAACAACAACAACGAAACAGTGCGATCCTCGTTGTGGAAAACGTGAGATTAATTCTACTTTTTTGTATTAATATTGATAAATTTCTAAACATAACAGGGCAGTGGGGTGGGACTAAAAGATATTGTGCATTTTAAAGTTTTAAAATGGCACAGTATGCATCCCAAGAGAATGTTGGAAGTGTAACTCTTCTATAATGCTTTTTCCTAAAATATGAGCGAGTGTTTTCACCCAAGGCAAACGTTGAAAGAAATAGGTACAACTTTCTACAATCACGCGAAATTTGGCCAACCATTTGGCTTAAGATAACAGAACGAGCGTTGAATCAAGGTTTATTTAAAATTTCTTACATAGCTCCATATCATGGGCGTGGTCAGTGTTTAGGTGATGGTCGATGTTTGTGTTGGTGGGGATGGACTGGACCAGGAGGATGTTATGTGGAAGACGGAACTTACAAAAACAGGATTATTGTACGTTAATAAATCCTTTTTTATAAACACTTTATCTTGTTTATGTCTATTTATCTTGATTGTTGTTTGATTGTTGTTTGATTGTAGTTAAATTTATTTTTTAAAGAATTAAGGAAATGTGAAGTCAAGGCTCGTAATATATTTTCCAACGTCCACAGCATTTTCTAGATCTTATTTTTTTTTAACTATTCGACCACTATATAGTTTACAATTTTAACTATTGTTTATCTTATCAAGAAGGTTGTTTGGTATTCTATAAATAAGTTAGTAATTCATGGTCGAGTTAATTAAGAACAGACTTTTTTGTTGTCTGCCGGAGCCTGATTACATATAGTATAATCAGATCCTACTTTACTATGTACATTATAAAGACATGCATCCTTTGGTGATGTTTCTGTCTAGGCCAACTATTGTGTAGCTGCATGTCATTATACACATGTAACACGTAACGCCGCCTGTCTTAATGGATCATCGGCTCCAGTTTTCCCAACCGAGGACGTTGTGACAACCACTGCACGTCCAACCGAGGACGTTGTGACAACCACTGCACTTCTAACCGAAGACGTTGTGAGGACATCTACCGCACCTCCAACCGAGGAAGCTGTGACGACAGCTACAGCACCTCCAACCGAGGACTTTGTGACGACAACTACGGCACCTCCAACCGAGGAAGCTGTGACGACAATTACTGCAGCACCCACTGAAGATGTTCTGGCTACAACTAATGCGGTAAAACGTAAGTAAATTCTTGGGTTGCATCAAATAATGTCTTTAGTTTTCCATAAAATATACGTGTCATAATTGTTTCAGCAAACTCGCAATGTGATCCTCTGTGTGGCACTGGAGTATACCATCACGCTGGTACTTGTCAACCAAGTGGAAGATGTTTATGTTTTTGGGGATGGACTGGTCCAAATGCTAAATACACAACTGACAACAAGATCTTGGTAAAATATTTTTACCACTACTTACAACAAACGTACAATCTGGAACGTGACCTAACAAGGCAAATATGACCAGCGGCGTAGCAATGGGTTTGGTCAAGTTTCTGCAATATAAAAGTATTAATCGGGACAGAAACATTCTAATTCTATCTAGAAGCCCGCTCCGAAATTTAACATGCAGATACCTCAATTTTCGATACTCAAAATTCAAACATTGTCCCTACGAGATCTGCTGTTTCGCAACCAGCACAGAGATTTTCATTAGTAGGCTCTCTGGTTACCCCCTTGGTCAAGGTTGGGCTAATGGCAGGGATTTCCATTGCAACCAGTTGCATGCCAGCCAAATCTGACCCGTAGAAAGTTCGATGTCATTTCAATTTTACTATGTTCTATATTATTTATAATGATCTTAATTTGAATCTTGCCTCTAATAATTCCGCCATTCCCTCCCCTCATCCTCTTAAAACACCAATTTCAACACAGGCTACCACAGTCTTTGAATTCCGTCAATAAAAATAATGCGTTATTGTCTCTTTTTTTAGATCGTAGGGTAAATTTCATTTTCCAATAGCAATGTGTTATTTCTATACTTTAGGCGGATTATTGCCGCACACCATGTCACTTCACACACGACTATGCTAACCCCGATTGTGTCAACACAGCTCACCACAACCATAAATGTGAACTTCCATCTTTATCAGAGCCCCGACAGCGTTGCGACTCACGATGCGGTCAAAGTATGTCTTTTAAAAATGTATGGTAATGGTAGCATTACAGTGTTAATTACTTGATCATAATATTCCCCAGATATTGGAGCATACCCTCAAATTTGTAAGTTAAGAAAAGATAGAATTCTGTGTTGAATGTCAATTGTGCACCACATCATTTCTTTCAAACGACAACCAAGTTAAAATATGATTCACATTACCCAAAAGTCGCTAGCCAAGGCAAAGTTCAAAGACAATCTCGCTTATTTCTAGCAAATTTGGACCCTTTTATACCTTTTCAGATGATGTAGTTTTTTAAATTGTTGTGCTTAAATTTAACTGGTTTTGAATGTTCTAAACAATAAAATCACATATTAAAAATATAATGAAACAGCTGATGTAACTTTACCATGTTTGTTTTTAAAATGAAAAACTACAACCTAGCTTAAAAGTATTTTTGCGTATATATAATACGAAAATGTAAATAATTACTTGCATAGATAATTTAATGTAGACGCCGCTTTCTTTGGTAATGCACCTGACTTGTATTGTTTTAGACGGAAAATAAGCCAAATAATTAAAATGAAAGTGAATAATTATTCTAAAATACCATTTTAGCCCCGAATCACGGTAAAGGTCGCTGCCTAAGGAATGGTAGATGTTTGTGCTGGTGGGGATGGACCGGACCTCATGCGTGCTACCATAACGGTGGATACTTTAACAATAGAATTATTGTAAGTAACAAGCTTTCATAATGTAAAGCAAAGTGAACAAAATAATAAATTATGGAAATGATTATAAGACAATACGATTTGTTCTTTAAGTTGCATGTCGAATGCGGCGCATGCGCGGAAAGCTCGATAATTATGGGGGGCACATATTAATATATTCAATTTCTGCATCATTAATTTCTTTTGAAATTAAGCATTGTTTTTACGGTTAGTGAACATGAATATATGAATATGTGCCTCCCCCAATTATTATCGAGTTGGCCACGCCATTGGGCATATGTGACATTCCTACAATTTACTTACGTCTTACGCGACACATGCAAATCGTTAAAGCCAAGAACGTATGGTGAAGATGCATGCAACTTCCGATATTCTCCTTATATTAATATGGCAGAAAATATGAACAACAAAATTGTCGTCTACACGTACGGACGAGATATTTGCCTTATACTTGAGAACATGTCAACGAAGTTAGTAACGAAGTTCGACATTTCCGTAGGTAATTGGGAATATAGTTCGTAACCGTGCTTTGAAAAGCTACCTGAAAATAAAAACGTTGCAGAAATGATACAAAATACCGCGTTATGAACAAAGAACTGTTTAATTAGCTGATGATTTCCGTGATTTTCCAAAATTACTAAAATACGACGGTTGTGATCTGATGATTGTTTTTGCATCTTGCATCTTGTCCAGTTTTGTTCATGTTTTAATTGTTTGGTTTTTTGGTTTTGAATTTACAATTCGTGGCACGCTCGGCACGAAGGCAATTCAGGATTTTGCATCACACCAGCGTCACTTGCCAGTCTACGACAGTCATAGGATGTTTTTGAAAGCCTAAGGCTGTGTGAACGCGTCTATTCTATGCGAGTTGGGATTGATTTATACTGTACAAATCCTGTTAGGAAAAGCGCAACGGACTCTCAACTCTGTAGTCTAAATAACCTTTAAACATCCTTCAATGGGGCAATTGACCCAGCTACATTTCTCAGTTAATTCACATAGTTATCTTTAATTCGCAAAAACGAGATTACGCTTTGATATGCTTTGGAATCTTTGCTTATTTTTTTATTAAAACCACTGCAGCTTATATCTAAACATAATTTTTTTATTCTATTAGGCCGACTACTGTGAAAAACCATGCCATTACGAACATCATTATCGCAACTTGGAATGCTTGAATGAAACATTACTTGCGACAGGTAAGACAACCGTTCGGTCCGGTGGCAAAATGACGTTTTTTAAATAATTATATGACATTACATAAAATAATTCAGATGTATGAACCTTAAACTTACTAATTTATAGATTTGAAGAAAATATGAAAATTATGAGAAACAGCATGAAGAGTAGAAACGAAAAATTGTTCCTTCACTGTTATCTGTTACAAAAAAATTCCCGTTAATTAGTACTGAATCTGCATTCATATGAGGTCTGAAGGCCCTGGCTTTGGCAGACATCTCCTTTAACAATACTCTATAGGGACAGCTAGTACGCAATATTGCTATTATTTTTATTAACTTAAACGTCATTTTATTTTATTACCGTGTACTTAGCTAACCACACTAACAGAAATACGACCAGAAGTGAACTCGTCGTTTAACATTCCCAATAATACGAAATATTATATATATATAATTGATGTATATAATAGCTAACATATACGTTATCCATGATTTGATTATAATTTTACATATTACGTTTTCAAAAGGACATCCTCCCAGGATGATTAAACGTCTCCAAAAGATTCCAGACAACAGCTTAGAAGATGATGTAAAACATTTGATCTGGTACTGTCCTTGTAATTATTTAATATCAAACTCTTTGCCAATTTATTTCTCATTAGCTTCTTGTTTTATGCTTTCTGTAGATCCTCAATCATATGGATTTTGATCTAAAGCTTCATTAATTAAGTCAGTAAATTTTAGTTAATTGCATGATTAATCATTTTGTTCTTCAATCTGCTGTATCTCCTGTCATGGAAATAAAAATGACTACTATTACTTCGTAATATTGATGTCCAAGCATTATTATTATACAGTATTTTTTTCTTATATTTAATGACGGCTACTGATTCGCTAACCAGGAGCTGGATACTTATATTCACGGTCTGACTCCCGTTAAACAGAGCTTAAAAGTAAAACCCAAGATGGCGGCTGTTCTTGAGAAAAAAAAATGAGAAAGAAACCGTAAATTTCTAGGTTGTTTTGTCAATAAAGCATGATAATACAGTACGTAAGAAAACAGCAATACAAAGGTCGCGGGAGGTATAACAGCTGGGTTTTTTACAAGAATGGAGCATTTTCATGAAAACAACAATTTTCCTCAATCTTAGCTAAGTGGGCTATACTTTGTTGGCTTCTACATACCAAGAAAATAAAAGATGTATTTATTTTTTTATTTCCGGGCCGCAAGAGATAGATAACCTAGAATGGTTCGTCAACGTCCCTGTCCTCTTGGCCCACATCTCCTTCGTCAACGTCTCCGTCCTCTTGGCCCACATCTCCTTCGTCAACGTCCCCGTCCTCCTGGCCCACATCTCCTTCGTCAACGTCCCCGTCCTCCTGGCCCACATCTCCTTCGTCAACGTCCCCGCCCTCTTAGCCCACATATCCTTCGTCAACGTACCCGTCCTCCTGGCCCACATCTCCTTCGTAAACGTCCCCATCCTCCTGGCCCGCCTTTGGTTAGTAAGAGCGTTAGGGTAGTTAGCCAGGTTCGATTGGATGGGTTCGATTCCTGACCACTAACGTTTGCTACATCATGACATATAATAATATGGAAAATGCATGATTAAACATATGCCAGGAGTCGTCGTGATTGAATGACAGAAACCAGTCTTCAGAATACATTATACAAAGGCCTAACATAACCTGTATTTCTACAACAAAGTTTTAAACATGCATGGTATCGTGGTAAATATATATGGCTAATGGAGGTGGAACTGGAAGATATTTCAATTGTATGAAATGCGATAATTTTGATGAGTGATTCGTCGTGAAACAAAACACGTTCGTAATTTTATGATGGACTCCACCACTTTCGCCCACCCCTCGCCCCACCCCTATTGAAGGGAAACTTGCATGGTTATAAAATTTGGCTTCACAGCTTCGTCTTTTCAATCGCCTTAGATGCATTTAAAAATCCGGAAGACGAACAGTGACTCACACTGCTGAATAAGCGGGATGTACTGTATGAACGTAACACTTAGAGGTCATTGCATGAGGTCTGCATGGTACTCTACGCATATGCTACGTAACAGTAATTGATCCACTTCGCTTTATAACACACTCAATTATTTTAAAATGCCTTACCAGCAATTTTAAAAAAGATGTCTATGATTCTCCTCCCTCAACAACAGAGGCGTTCTATTTTTAAACGATCCGTTCCCGACCGAACGCGATGCAAAACCAAGTTCCGATCCTGTGTCCAAAGTATTTTAAAAATTGACGCCATCTCGTGAACCACTTGAACATGTAACGATTAACGGAAGTTTTTTTGATTTAGCTGTTATATAAATAACTTGATGATGAATAAGATGAATGTTTTCAAGACGCAGCACATTTCTAAAAGATTTCAAGTGAGAAGGGTTCGTTGGATGCTACAGGAAAAACTCGCGCGAAAACTGGAAAGCTAATAAGCAGTTGTTGTTCTTGTTTCGTCTTTTTAATTACCGGCGGTTACCAGAGCATATCGTGTTTTGACAAGACAGAAAGAATACCTGTTGATGAAGCTGACTGAGAACGCCACTCCGACATAACCTTCCAGTATTCGAAGTAGGTTTCAGGTTGCATTATATACACGAATAAAGCAAAAGCAAAGATTGAACTTATAGGTAAAATCCATTGCATCTTTAGTATATAGATGTAGAATCTGCATTTAAATGTGCATTTAGAAGTGATGCCAAACAAATAATAAATTGGTTAAGTGGCCAGTCACATTATGTATGTACTGACCTCAGTTTCGTCCACTGTTTGTAATAATTACGGTATTTGTTCAATCGTCATACAACTTGCACGTCATCGGGGGAATACAGTATACAACTATTTCGATGTCGTCACATTGGCACTGTTCCATGATTGCTGTAATTTTAGCGAAGGGTGTTTTCTAACAAATGACATCTCCACTAGACAATCAAAAATACAGAATGAGAATATCAGGGACACATTGTGCATCAGCTCGCTAGTATGGCACATATAAACCTCGTCATCTGGGTAGCAAATACATTATTACTAACCATTTATACTATTGTGTAAGTAGATGGTTATGTACATAATTCATTTTATAGCTACTCACTGCGTGCACAATGTTAATTGTATGTAAAAAACTATAATAGTAAAAGATCTACAGACCAAGCGACGACGCCTTAACAATTATAAGATTGCTCCAAAGAAATGATTCATTAAATAGCTCAAAATAATTAAGAGTTACTGACATCGTCCTTTCTTTTGTTTACAACACCACCACTGGGAGTATTTCAAGGTCGTGACAACGTTACGACGTCGTCAGTTGTCAGGCTCTCGTTTCTAAATAATATAATAATATTTCACTGATTTCCCAATAAAGTCCGTATATTTGATCGTAAATAGCGATTTTCAAATGAGCTAATCATGTTATAAGCACTGCGTTGTCGTAGATTAATTATAACTGTTGCCTAGCTGCTATTAATAGACATAGTGTTATGTGAAAAACAGTGTGCGACAAACACTTTACGCATTCCGCGATCAAAGCGGCCACTTGACAATTACCCAACGACAAAAAGCCTGTAATTTTGACCTTTACCTTGAACGTGTTTTTTCACTTCTTAAGAATCGTTTGTAGAAAAATTGTTGAAATATTTTAACTACCGCAATCCAGCTATAGTGCTTTATTAGGAATTAATCCCAGTATTCAAAGGTCATGCACCATGGTGAAAGACCTTTACGGCATGGACCACTTGGTATCAAGCAAAATATAATTCAGTGAATTTTTGAGGAATCATTGAGACGAAATTTTAGAGTGCATGTCTATTCGACCAAATCAGACATATTTTATTTTTAGTACAGTCCCTTCTGCGCATGTCTCAAAAACGTAAACAAACGTGGACCACACTTGAGTATTATTGTTTGTATCTCACCAAATAAACAATGTTTACCCCAAAGACCAGTATTTGACGGATTTATTGTTCATGAACTGCTGTAAATCCTGTGAGTTTTGTATTTTCAGCTGGGAAAATCCCAGAACTGAAGTTCGGCCCACATTTGTTTACATTTTTGAGACATGCGCAGAAAGAACTGTAACGTACCTTTTAGATTAATCATCACTTTCACAACTTTCATCTGTTAATTCAATGGAATCCGAGGATGCATCTGTTTGAGTGAAAGTTACTATTGTGACGTTTATACTGTAGCTACCAATCCGATATTCGCGGTTTTGAAAGTTTCAATGTTCTATAATTTGTTTAAATAGGTTTGCGTTTGAATCTGTCCTTTATTTTGTATAACTTTGGGTCAAGAAGAACCGAAATACGAAATTTCTCATTTTTTCCGATACGCACTTAATCAACAATTAGAAGCCATTTTGTCAACCGAAATCCTACTCCTTGATAGATGGTGACTTTTTCTCTGACAAGCGGAATTGTTTGATGTCTGCATGTTCCGAGAAGTGCTAAAAATAGCATATTTTTACATGCACCACAACATACGGTATCAGGTTTTTATTTTTTTTGTCTGCATTATTATATCTACTGAAAGTAGCCGATATTGTGTTTTTTGACAACGCAGAACCGCTTATTGTTGTCAACTTTAGGTTGCCGGTATTTATAACTGGCTGTTTCATGGCGAAAACTGGTTAAAACCGTTCAAGTGCTAATAATAAACTTGCTATTGGGTTGTGCAATATTATACAAAACACGACATGTATATGACAAGAATTATACTTATATTTGTCAATTTTAGCTATTTGCATTTATAGTACATATTTATCATTATGCTATTACTGTATATACATGTCTATTAATAAATACCAAAGCAAACTAAGTGGTTTTTGGCAGCTATAGTGGACCATACGCACAAATACCAACCCCTCATCAGTGATGAATTGTTTCTCAGACGTAACACAGACTAGTAATAATTTCACCTTTTCTTCTCAATCACCTATAGATTTTTTTATTTTGGGGGAATGTCGATCTGGTGCAGGACCGCAGCAAACTAGTACAAAAAACGTTTTGTAAAGGTAGGTTTGCTGAGGAATATGATACATCTCAAAGGTTAGCCGTCATCCAGTTGGTACAAATGACTATGATAAATATATTGTATTAATTAGCAAAATAACTCGCATAGTGCTATTGTTAAATAAGATTACACATATGACTTTGGCGAGAACATAGCCCTCGATAACTCTTGTGGACCACCAGTGGCGTAGCCAGCCTGACAATTTGGTCCTGCTATGCAAATTTTTCTATGTTCACTGACCGTAAAAACAATAG
>JAOTOK010043407.1:0-19549 GCA_025770025.1 Virgularia gustaviana
ACCAAGCCATGTGTAATTTCACCAATGAAAAGATTGCTGTAATGGCAGTTGCTTTTGCCAACTCTTTCACGAGATTGTCACTGCAACTGCAAACGATGTCGCGCATTTCCTTGCGTAACTTTTGTATTTCCTTTTTTTGGTCATCCAGAGAACATTGTCGCATTTTTTCACAAAAGTCATCTTTGACAATAGACTTGCCGGATGCTAGGTTGTTGCACTTACTTGCTGCCTCGTATATTTCTTCCAGTCTGCACTCATCGTTGGTATTCTGGCCGAGTGATTCAATCTGTTTAGCAGGTCCCCTTATGGCTGCCAATCGGTCTACGGCACTTATAGTATTGTAAATCGTCCAGCCAGAGTGAAGGATGGGTGTGATACATCTGATAGCTTTACCAAGGTTTCCTTCTCTTTGTGTTGCTGTCAACTGCTGTTCGTCAGGCACCTCTAGCTGGAATTCTTCCTCGCTTGGTGCACCGGCCATTGTAACTTGTACACTCGATTACCTGCGCTTCTTTATATATAAATATTTGACATTTTAACAATGATGTAATATCTATTAGGAGTAGCACGACGTCACCAAATTATTAATATTGAATTACTCAGCAATATTTGGTAAGTTAAGCCAGTCGGTTAAGGCAACTTATTTTTAATCTTAAGGAATAAACCAATGCAATGCCCTATGCTATTGGGCACGGATAATACGAATTTAAGCTGCAGTGAATCCCTTTTCTGTGTGTATTACGTGTCCGTAATAAACAAGAAATGCCTAATTCGTAGGATTACCCGTATATTTCTCAGAAGGGAAATACCCGCGTATATTTCTCAGAAGGGAAATACCCGCGTATAGCTATATCTGAGAAGGAAAATACCCTGATGCATGCCCTAGCCTGTTTAGCAAGTTAGATGCATGCCATAACCTGTCTAGTTTCGTAGACTAAGTTCTTAAATCTTCTATCCTATCACCATAGAAATTTAAGCTACTTTCCCATGTCTTCGTTATTTGACTAGCCGCATTCATTATTATATATGTATTTATATGCATCTATATGACATTTATTACTCAGCTTTCAACATATAAAGGGACTTTCCTAAACTAAACAGTGAAGAATGAAGCTGGATGGTTTCTATATTTCTTCTCCCTTTGTACTAAATTTCGGAATAGTTTTGCCCGCGTGCAGACAGAATATCAGAAATGAACGAAACTTATCAGTTCTATCTAGATTGTTTAGCGTCAATATGTATTATGTAACCTTTCTTAAGCCCTGTTTACACGAGCAATTTTCGCGACGATTATTATTGCTAGTATGTGATTCTGACCGATGCTATGTAATGGTCACTTTAGGATAGTGCGTCAACGCTACATAATGCTGACTAAGTGGTAGTTTAACATTGATCTAAGTCATAAAATGGCGACAAATAATGCACCCGAAAATTACTAGTGTAAACGGAGCTTCGGCCTTCGAGTAGAATTTTCGATGTATGTTCTTATATAAAATTAAATGTTAAACAGGCAACCAAATGACAACAATTTCATTATAATTTCTGTGTTCGTACATATGTGCTATATAGACCTATTTAAAAAATGGCGGCTCATATGCGTATCGTTGAAATAAACGCTGCGAAAACATTCACAAAGCGGGTTATCTAGAAAAACTGTTCTTAATATGAAAAACTATAGTGATGTTTAAACATAACCAGTGGGATATTCCGACGTCAGCGATTATATAGAGCGAAATATCTATGAAGATTTTATCCAGCATGGAAACGAGGCTCGTATGCGATGTCGGGCTTTCAGTTTCATAAATTTATGAAATTGCACTGGTCAACGAGAAACTAAACATTGGTGTTGACAGCAGAAATTCCGTTTCTTTCATTTGAACACAAATATTCGGTCCTTCGGTGATCACATGAAGAATTGTTAGAAAATATTTCTCCCGATGGCCGCCATTAATGAAATAGGTCTATATCTAATAAGGGCCAATTTCCACTTCAGCCGTATCGTCGTACCGTATTTAATTGTTTCATTGCACTAGAGCAAGACTAATGACTTTCACACAAAAGAAATCGCTGCGGTGCGGTACGATACGGCCGAACTGGAAAACGGGTGTAACAGTACACTTCATGAATATCTGTTGACACAACCAAACGTTTAAATAAGTAGCCGTGTTATAACAATCGCATCGAGTTATTGTTTGACATAGTTACACGTTTCACAAAGACCTTTCACTTCGTATGCAGATATGACGACGTTAACCAATTAATAAATAATGAGTTAAGAATAAAACAAAAAGTTGGAGAACAAAACACTCATTTAAAAACTTTTATTTCTCTTATTGTTTAAAATCTTCCATAAATACTTATTTCGACTAATTTCCAACATATAAATAGTCTTATCTAAACTAATCTTTACAACCACGTTTACAAATATCGATTATCGAACACAAAAGACACTGAAAGCATGAAGCATTAAATATTAGTCCTTTTCAATAGAAAGGTTTATTTCTGCTATACTATATACAAAAGACTATAATACATTATAAAGTTTTTGTCCATCTCATAATCTAAAATATTTTGTCAAAGAAAGAAAGAACATATCATATAAAAGCAGTATCGAAGTAATTAATGAAAACAGTCTAACAGGTCTCTTAAGACCCAATTAACTTTGCGTGTATGCTCTGTTTTGTCGAGGAATGAACAAACTTTGTCTAGTCGCATAGAAAAATTTAACATTCGTTCACGAAAAGTAACGTGCGTGGACAAAAACTTTATAACACCCTGGCATACTTGTTTACTTATATAAAGATCTTATATACACTTTGTGACTCTAGCTTTCGCTAAAATTTAGATGAGGGGCGAAGGTTTTTTTAAAAGTGTCAGCTATTTGTTGGTATTCACCGTCCGTTCGGATGTCTCGATTTTATATGTCTATCTAAATCTCGTCTCCGAACTAAAACCTTACCACAATATTGGCATTTATAAGGTGTATCTCCGACAGCATGAAGTCGTATGTGCTTCGCCATGTTGCTCGGGTCGCCGAATCTCTTTTGACAATACTTGCATTTGAGAGGTTTGTATCCAGTATGAATACGCATGTGAATCTTCAGACCGTATTTCCTGGTGTAAATCTTTCCACAAAGTTCACAAAGATAGCCTTTGTTGTTCACTTTTTTCGAGTTCAGATCGTTCAAGACGTCTTCATTTTGACCGTTTTTCGGTTTCATCAAACCAAACTGTTCGTGGTTCATTTGATTCGTGTTTAGGCCGACTAGATCGGGTGGAACTTGGCTAACGGAGTTCGACGGAGTACCAAAACGATTGCCAGGCATGTTCATGTTCTGCTCGTTAAATAACATCGGATTGACTGCAGGAGCTGGCTGTTGGTTGTACGGAGAAAGGCTCTGGAAGTTTGAATAGGACGGTTTGTAGAAGGACATCGGAGAAGTATTTGGAACAGGCGTTGTCCGCGACGGTGGCAGGAATACTGAGGAATTTAACATGTCCATCTGTGGTGGCGGCGGAGGAAAATTTGTTTCGGGCGATAGTTTGTAATTGAGGTTACTAAAATCACCCAGGTTTAAGCGGGAGATATCGGAGGATGAGGTTGTGCTTGGATGGAGCGAATCCAGGTTTTTAAAGCCGTTCAGACTACTTGAGAATTGGGTTTGAAACGCTCCCGGTGAATGTAAACCCGTGCTTCCTCCTCGCGGTGGCGGTGGCGGCAGATTGTTTTTGAGACCGAAGTTATCTGCAGAGAAATTGGAGAAGCTGGAAGGAACTAGCGGAGTGAGACTCGGTGGTTCTTCCTGATGAAGCTCGTGGTCCAATTTGTTATCACATTTCCCGGCAAGATCGCTCGGTTGCAGCGACGCGTGATTCGCTTCAGCGCCGTGACTGCTCCCGGCTACGGCAGGAAACGGTTGCTGTGGAGAGCATTTTTGCGGACTTAACGTATCGTTGTGTAGAGGACTGCTCAGGTTCAATTTGCCAAACGGATCGCTGTTTAAGTTCGGTAGGAACGGAAAGTGATTCATAGGAATACTCCCGAAACTGTTCATGAGCCCGTTCATGGGACTCAAGGTATTAAGACCGTTACTAAAACCGTTGAAGCCACCATTGGAGCTGACCTTGTCCAAGTTCGTCAACGATGTGGATGCACTGGAATTGTCGTGGACATCGACGAAAGCGTCCGGGGTTTCCACTTCCCTTGCGATGTGCGGATCACGGGGTAGTTCTCCAAGCGGTCCGGTCTCTCCTTCATTCTTAATCACCGGCGGTAGACTGGATTGCTCCAAGCTGCCAGGCGTTAGGTACATCGTCATTTTCGTGGACCTGATGTGTTGCTTGTTTCGTTCAGGTAATCTAGCTGGCTTGCTGGTGACGAGACTTGTTGTGAGTTCGTTTGTTGTGAAATGTGCTCGGCTGGCGTGAAGAAAGCCTTTTATACGGGTGCCTTTATGGTTGCATTTGAATGCGAGGTGCACTTTGAAAGAGTACGGATACTGGAACAGTTGTGAACAGTGGTGACAACGGTACTCCACTTCACCTGCAAAGAATAGAAGACAGGTGGATTGTTAGCGAAGTTAATGAAACGTGCAGGCATTTATGGCGGACCAATCACAGCGCACGAGCTGTTCTGTTTATTGAGTCGCGAGTTCACACGTGGTTCGCAATTACTTTTAAACCACGCTTTCTTCCCATTGGCTAATTTCGGTTGGAATAGAATCACAACACCGTCTCGAGTTATATCATTTCTTATTTATAACACATGTGATCGGAAATAAAAACACTAATAACCAAGGTTGATGCTTAATCACAAATTATGTTATGTTATATTTCGATAAGACATACAAATTACAGTGGTCAAGTCTCTCTCCAAGACACTTCAAAACGCGAATAAATTATAGGTGTTTCGTTAGGGTCGTCGAAAGTTCACACGCGAGGCCCCTTCCTGCGTCTAAGAATAAGCACTGCTCGTGCATTGATTACACTCATAGAAAATAAAGCGAATTTGCATTTTTATAATGCAATAGCAATTGTAAAGCACAGCGGAGGAAAATGCGACTTTAAAAGAGCCTCGTTTTAAACAATCTTGTTGTGTAACGTATTTTAGCCTGGACGCATTCCACACGGACGGCAAAAGGCACAAAAATTGATCCTTTAAAGAGTAGTAACAACACTTAGACAGGTGTGATGAGCAGACGGAGTTGTTGATAATAAACTAGATTATTTTGTGAAGTGACCCCAATTATTCCAACACAAAAGATAAGGACGCGCGTGCTTTATATTCACCGAAGCCACGAGGTTTGTTATTCTTCCTTCTGGCGTAATTAAGGCTTGGAAATTCCAACACAGAAAATTAACAGCTGTCGTCGGCGATTACTAACTCCTGTCATTAAGTAGCTATATGTATGCAGTATCTATTAAACATATAATTTATATATCTTGACACTCAATAATCTTCGCGGAGCCGTTTTGTGAGGTTGATGAAGAAGTTGTCTGGTTTTGGTTAGAGCTAAATACAAAATCTCTTGCATTACTGGTGAGAAGAGATTGGATTAGAAACATTTAAATTAAGTTTTGTTTTCCACTAACAAGTTTAAAATAAATTAGTCTGGTTTTAAGGAAAGTATAATACCGAGACATCAACAAAAATTGGTTAATAATAATAATACATTGAGTGGACTACAATAACCGTGTCAAATTTATTTATTTTGCCAATCTAGAAGCCCACATACCGGACGTAATTGTACAACGCGCACAAATTTGAAGTGTTGCATGTAAACCGCAAAATGTGGCTATGAATGGTAGTTTACCAGATATATAGACAGAATAATTAACTCATAATGTTACATGGCGCTTTTGAGTAATATTTGAAAAATCTAAACGAAGAACGAAGTTGCTCTGTCACTGGAAATCGAAAATGCGGTTGTGTCAGTGTCAAATCTCGACTTACGGCGTGTTCTGGCCCTCGCAGTAAATGTACAACTGTTCCAAACTGGTTATATATAGTGCACTATAGTTCTGAGCTACAACTACAAAGACAAGTGAACTCTTCAGTTGAAGGGCCCTCTTATAGTGCTAGTCATGTCGAATTCCGGCCATATAACTATTGCTCTTTATATAGCCATTTCCCGAATTTTCTTTAGTTACACAGCGGCAATGGCGCGCACCAAATGTGTTCGCGTCCAGTTGTAGTAGTTATTTATAGTAAATCTATTACGCTGTCATTGCCTGTTCCGATTTAGAATTAATTCGTGAGCTTTTCTGGGTAACAACTAACAATTCCTTGATAAATATACTATATTATAATTATTATAATATACAATTAACTTGCGTGCTTGTTGGCCGGCAGTATTTATAAATGTTATTAGAATGGATATAAAAAACTATATTTAAGTTGTGGATAGTTAATTGCAGTTCGTCGTGTACAAATTATAATTTTTCTTTACGTTGAAATTTGGTGTGATAAATAATTTCACATTTAGGTTGACATTGGGAAGATTTTATAATCGAAGAATCGAGACTATTCTCATAAATATATAATAAGGCGCACAACTAAGTTACGGTAGAGTAACTTGGTAAGTTTTATATAGCTAAACACATTGCAATTTGCTGCTGTTTCATTTGTGTTGAATAGTTTTAGACTTTATATGTGGTTATTTTAGTGTATATTATAAGAAGCCTTAAATTACTGTTGTTATTGAAAAGTGGTATCATGATCACCTGCATGCTTATCTTACAAGAAATATAAACAAAACCTCATTAGCAACCAAAAGACTCACCAACACTGCTGTTGTAAGTGACACAAAAACATCCTAAAACGCAGGTGTTTTTCTGAATAGATTTTATAAGTATTGGGATATCGGATGAAGACTTCCAATTTCAGTAATATATCATTCTTTAGTTTTACTTCATTACTTTTTTCACTATATCTTTGCGAATTCAGCTTATGTTTTAGAAAAAAATACACCTATTGCAACTGACTAAAGGTGGTCAGTAATAATGTAAGCTAAAAAGCCTAAATTGTAGCGAAAGTTATGAAAAAGTCGTTTCTCCTGTTATTATTCACGGGAATACGAATTTCTGTCGTGGTTTCAATTTCGAATATTGAATACAAGCTTAAAAATGTTTCCCTTGCTGTTGTAAATACATATTTATTTTTAGTTTATATTGATACTTTACATAGTAACGATCTCATGTGCTACCAGAAACGATTAAAAGTTAATATTTATTTTTCACTGTAAGAAAACGTGTTTCGGAGATAAACTGCGAAAATTTCTTCCTCTCCCACCACGTTGTTTCAGTTCCGTACACGCGTCAGTATTTTGAAAACTGGTGGCCGTTGTGTTTCTTTAAGTTTATGATTTTTTTGTTTTTGTGGACATTATATGAACTTTCTTAAGTAATGAAGTGTAAGATTCTTTAGATAAAATGCACTAGACTAGAGGTTTCAGAAAGTATGTGATTGATGATAAAATATTTTTACTCAAACAGTAAATGTCACATCATCTTACAGCCCTATACTGACAGATGTTTTCGTGACTGTTCATGGATGTTAAGAAATGACGAAATAAAGGCGTCAATGACCCCATTCTCATTCCATTACTCTATTTATCATGTAATAATAGTCTTGTGGCAGTTGTGCTATATAGATATCCATAATAATTAAAGGAAATAAGGTGATGATTACATATAGGAGGAAGATATTTTGAACAAGTTGACATTATTTAGAATAAGCTGACATATTCCAGTCCACACATCGTCTTACTTATTCAAATTACTTTTCCCATATGTCAAGAGTCTCATCAACACTGCCTAGCTGAAAATCTGAAATGTTTACATGTAATCTGCCCTGATTCCATATTACTTTCATATGTGCACAGTTGAGACCTACCTTTCTTTGTGTCCTCTTTTGTATTCGTTATTCCAAGTTCATTGCACAAATTCTCATCAAACCAAACGAGTAATTCCTTCCCTCGTGGAATATCCTTCACAATATTGCAATAAAATGCTTTACTCTCGCTATACAACTCCACGTTCTTTTCTTCCTCATTTCTCGCCAAGTTGAGAAAACGGACCCACCATAAATACTCGGAATCTCGACACTTAAGTTGGCCATTTTTGTAACTCACCTAATATGAAAAAATGACAGAATTATTCGTATGGAATTAGAGGAGGAAACAATATTGTTGATCGCTTATACAGTTATAATACCTATATGTAGTAGTGTACAAATAGGGCGATCAACGACGTGGAGTTTGGAAAATTCAGTTGCAGCTATATATTTGGGTCAAAATTCAGATATCTGTTAAGTTAAAAATTATAGTCAAGGTTTTCTATAGACTTCTTGGAGTTTCCTCGGAATCAACAACCTCTAGTCGTTAGGCTTAATATTTATTTTGCCTATAATCGTGAGGGAATAATGGACATGAATTTTACCAAGCTGTCAAAATTATTTAATTTCTACGAGTAGAGGAAGCTGTAATGTTATACTCTAGTACCTGACTTGGATCGTAAACGAGACTGATCTCTTCAGTGGTCTAGACATAGTATCGAACTATATGTGTGGAACACAAAAGTTCAAACATAATTGGGGTCACTGTTGGTTTTTGTACAAACAGCATCATCGTTTGTAAGCGTGTATTTTCCTATTTTTCTACTCTTAACAAACGTGTTATCATGATGAAGTCGATTCTACCAAAACGAAACTCTGTCATTGGTATGGTTCCATGTTGGTTTTGTAAAATAGTAAACCTAAGCCTTTATTTGACTCTCAAAAAAGGAAATTCACTTGGAAATGTCAGCTGCAACCTAAACAGATTTGACAATACACCGACTTTCTAATTATGGCTATGGAAAGGAATATTTAAGCCTTCTGTCTGACGTTTACATGATTTGAAGTGAAACATGATTGGGAGTGATGCAGAAAAGGCTAAAATCTGTGGCGTCATGTTGTCTAAATTTGTGGAACTCTGGGTGCAGTAATGGAGTAATCCGTACATAAGTTTGATCTTCATAACCGTCATGCTTTGCGACCGCCTCATTTCCACCTGTCTACAGACCATCATCGGGAAAGTTCGGAAACACTCGGAAATTCCTTTTCCTCCAATGCCCTCAGTATGGATGGAGGAAGGAGTTACAACGATTATTTCGCATCTTGTAGAAGTGAGTATTTCTACACGACTACAAATACTTTGATAACTTTCGTGTTCACAAAAGTATCCACCAATTGCAATAGTGCCCGCGACGCCTCACGACATATTTTTCTCCAAAAACAAGGTTTTGTGCAATCTGTAGGAATCTGGTCCAAATGTCCATACTGTCTGCAGACGGATCTGCAAGATATCTTTTGTCTTTCCTGGATCAGACGTACTTGACACGAGAAGCCTTTTATTGGGGTGGAGCGAGGGCGTGAGACCGAATTGTTATGGCTTGTGGTGGCATTTTGTTAACGATGAAATGCTGGTGTCCTCTTAATGAAGCCTGATATTTTTTAAGTCCGTTGGTGAATTGAAAACCACCTTGTTGTTAGAAATATCTGGAACTGAACACTAAAAACTTACCTAAACAATCTAAATACAAGGAACGAAGATCTGGATGTGTAAATAGATACGGAAAAACCCGCCCAAATAACTGGTCCAGTTTTCTTCTCGAACAAATAACGTCGGTAACATCACCCTGTCGGAAGGCCGCAGTCAGTTACCCAATTTGAATCACAATGATAGTTGATCATGGTCGAGGTAGTTTTGAAAAAATCGTAAAAACTTCCATTAGAAGATGATGGATTTGAATGCGTCGAATTCTCCACTACAGGTATCAACCGTTAGTGACTGGTTGCAAATTGGAGAGGGGGACATATGTGGACCAGAAATGTGCCTTCCATTCTGTAAATTGTGCCAAGAATGGTAACACGATGAAGTAGTTCTCTCCCTTGTGATTTCCAAGGTTCTTTGTTAGCGAGACACTGTGTTGTAAAGCGCGTAGAGCGGCCATCGTCGATGTTGTCGTGTGCATTACCAGCTTCAAGTGAAAACACTAACGCAATGTAGATATGTTTTGTGTCAAGGGCCACAAGTTATACTCGACCGCGAAAGACAGGTAACAGTTAAACTAATACAGGTGGTCCAACAAACGTACGAAGCCCATCTTGGTTGAAAAATAGTTACAATCTTATCTATTACCCTTGCAAAGCAACCCAACTACAAAGACAAGCATCTTGGCTTCCATGTCATCTAACAACGGACCTTCAACTCTAAAAAATGGGCCCTCTAGCGTGCGTTAAAAATTAAAATATGCGACTCTATCTACATGTACAGGGATGGTATAATGCAACCAAACGTGTCGATAGTAACCTGTAGACTTATAAAAATACCCTTTTTAATTTGATACTCCACAAAAATACTTATGAATCTTCTTGGATACGTACTGTACGAATTTAGCTCCATGAGCAACCGTTAAAAAGCTAAAACTCCATTATTTTTCTGTATGTACATGTTTCAGTAAAAATTATACTCATTGCTAACAATTTTTGTTGACGTAAGAACCATTAGCGAAATATCTGAACATTTTTCCTTGGCAAGTTGAACCGTTATAGTTTTGCCTAATCCGTTTTCACGATCTAGAATTAAGGCACGTTGCAAAAATGGCACCAAAGTATACCTTAGTATTAATAGCCTGCTGCGAAAGAATAGCCTGGCATAGGAGGAACAGTTGTGAAGACCCCCTTTTTCATGAAATCATTTATTAATTTGCAAAACTGCCTTGATAACATCAACTGAGCTCCTGAGTTTTTTCCTGGACAATTACAAACTTGTTAGTTGTCTAGCTTTATTCGACAAACGAACTGGGAGCATCTTCGAAAGGGCAACAACAATTAATTATCCCCCAGTCTACGTCGTCCAACGTTGAGCAAGAATTAAACCAGAAGAGTAAATAGTCATTAGGAAACTTGTGTGGATATAAGAAAGAAAAGATGGTGAAGTATGTCCATATATGGCAAGCATACACATGCAGAAACTTCCTCCATAGAAGTTTCGATGAGGATTATGGGGTATGTTGCCAATATGAGTCTGGAGACCGTTTCTTCCGCGAATTTTAAGGGTGTTCTTCTGTCTGCATATGCATTGTTTGTTTAAGCTCGCGCGATGTGTGCCTATATATACAGCTGTCATTAACACAAATCTGGTTGGTTGCGAGGTTTGAAGTTTATTTCTGGTTACAAATGTCCACTATTGTAAGAAACAGCAGTCTACCGTGATTTCTCCTCCACAATTATATCTTCGATTCAATGACAATATCTCTCACGCTTGGGCAATTTGAATGTTCATTGAGCGACCCGGAAAAGATGAAACCTACGTAACACTGTCCTTGTCGGTATAACGGTCATTAACCGGTAGCAAGTTAGCATATGAGTAACTCATCGACAACCCGTGTAACACACAGCCGCTTTCGTACCTCAAGGCTGGGTATCATGCAGTCGGCCTGCAGTCGTCCCCTTGTGAAACCGACATAACCCTGGGTGTCAGTATGAATCTCTTCCTCTACACGTGCCGGTCAGTAGCTACTTACAGTACGTGTGTAACCCATCGATAACCCCTGTAACTCTGGGAATTCCTTACCTCAAGGCTATACGAGAGATTTCTTTCCTCGTTTGATTTCTCCACAACATCCGGGATATCATGAAGTGGACCAAACATGGTTCCGCTCGGGATATCCGAGACCGCGATCACTCCGATGTCTTTTTCGGAAAGCGGTTGTACGTCGCACCATCTTGGAAGACGAAGCATGTTGAAGGAAACAGAATCAACGACTCAAGAATCTGGGAATAAAACGTGAATCAGTCATCAACGACGGGAGAGGTTAATAATATACAAAGAATGTGATATCGAAAATTAGATAGAGTTTATAATCTAGCCACAGTGCTTATAGCAATGTCTATCTTGTGAGGACGTTTTGTGAACTGTTTTGGGGAACTGGGCATCCTAAAAACGCACGCAATGCAATAATTTTCTGTTGCGACTAGGAGGTTTTTGTTTTCCGCATTTTCCCGCCTAACAGCAGGCAAACTTGGTTGAATCCTATGAATCTTTACAGGGGTACGTGATCCTCGTAATTCAATCACAAAACAAATCACAGTCGTTTGTGCAGTGACCAACATTTCGCGCAAAAAATCCTAGTTCCCTTTGTTGGCTTGACGATATCTTACATGCACGCGGTTCTCAATAAATTACGCATCTTGCTCTCCTTTGTGTTTACTCAGCCTTGAAGAAATAGGGGACAACTTAACGTCACGTTTTTTACATCTAGCGTATTATATTTTGGCATTTTTTTTATTCATTATGGGAACACGCGTCTGGTAGACAAGCGTGTGTTTCCGCTCAACCGCTCCTAAAAACACCTCAAAAACCAGTTAAGACAGAAGATAGTTAAGCACAGTCTTTCCATGGCGCGACACGACAATAATTATCGGGAAGAGCAGCGGTCATTTGCGTTTGCGCCAAGGAAAAATTGCAACAGCTGTGCTGAGCAGACAAATGAACGAGTTATCTTTGCTTTCAGCTTCCATAAATACTTCAAATGTAAATAGATGGGATGAAATGAGCGCGTTTAAAATATACAAAGTTATCTTGGGCTATCCATACATATGTGTTGTTTTTACATATATCTTTCGTGACCAAGAGTTTTATTAGCTTTTAAAACAATCACATTAGCCACATGGTATAGTTAAAAGTCCGGACTCTTTGTCGCAACACGGATAATTTTAACGCCGTCACTGCTCTCAGTGAATTATTAAAATGTCTGAAAGTCAATGAATGGTAACATCGTATCATATCCACGTTTCTTGAGAGATCAGTGACTGCGATGTAGTAAACAAATTGACATTAAACTTGAGTCTAACGTTGAAAATTTGCTTGGCAAGGATTTGGGAGAATACGGGTATTGATCAAACGCACATGTGTAGCGGTGATTAGCCGAAGCTAAAACAAAAGCTGTGAAGAACGTAGACGAAAATACTCCTAAATCTGAAGAAAAAAACTGGAAGTTTTGTATATAGCATCGTTTTTGAAATGCTTTGATGAAATGAAAAATTGTTACGATGTGTCCTTTGCCTGGTCAGTAGTATAGTGGGCACTCAACCGTTGAACGAACAATGAATAATTATTATTCGTTCGTGACACACTTGCGGCTTAACTTTGTTCCACTTGTGTTCCCCGCATTTCTAAACCTGGTCAAGTATATCACTTTCTTCACGTCGTAACCGTTTGGTCTATAAACGAGCTCTTTGGTCTGTGACTGCCCGAATTTCGTCTTCAAACGTAGATCCGTCCACGTCACCGAACTGCGTTGACCGCAAAACGCATTCATAATACTTCAAGATTGAGCGCACCGTTTGTCCTGCATTTGTTGGAAACCTGTATTTTTATGGAGTACATATACACAACCTTGCAGGTGCCACGGCGCCGTACTACTGGAGAGCTCTGATGAAATTCTAAACGCCCGAGATACCTGTTACCTGTAAACATGCAGTTTACGATTAAACTGTTAGGACTGCCTATTGTTGGCCACCTATCTCGTGCACGCATCTGTGTTCGCCTTACCTTAGATGGATGGAAAAGCTTTGCAAAGGCCCGAGAACACTGATCCTTCTCAAAGTAAACCTCGCGTGTGCCTCATGACGTCCCGTTGGTCATTCTTTGAAGAACGTGAGCGATGAAGAGTGTTTTTCTGTTGCCCACTTATAATCAGCTTTGCCTAACGAATGCTCCTGAATACAATTACCTAGGCTACGTAAAGGCCATAAAAAAACTACGCGTATGCATGAATAAGCCGAATGCGTTTCCCGGTTACGCAGACAGTTCCTTCATGAAATCCACAACTGTTTTGCACAATAAATCCATTACCAGACTAAAAGGTCAAACCTGAGGAAAAATCAAAGAAAACTGACGAACAATGGTAGGAATACTCGTTGAATTCGCGAAGTTTTTATACGTGTTTGGGTACAATGTACTCGGGCATAAACAATTTATTTGAAAATATAATTATTTGAATGTGATTATGCGGCTCCATTGTGTGACCACATGGGATTCTGCTGGCAAATACAAAAGCATTCGTCTTTAAATTGAATAATTGCACTCGCATTTTAATGAATTTATAAATTAGTTTTAAAATGGCAAGCACGTTGCGCAAATTTGCGCTATATTTCTTATTATTGATAGAGGAAATTGAATTTGATGATAGAAAACGGCGTACCCGAAAATTGAAGCGGTATTTTTTTGAGCACTTCCTAAAATTTATACGTTTCTTTATTGAATTAAATTGTCGAGCACAGAAAACTCAATGTTAAGATTCATTGTGTCCCCGGCTACATTTTTTAAAATGAAATAAAAATGGTTTACAGCTAGTAATGAATCATGTCGAAAAATACAGGTTGTAGCCGTTTATGTGACGTTTATTAATCCAAAAGCTATATTCACATCCCCTGTACTGCCCTCATCAAAATGTATTGATGTAGCATTGAGGGTCTGACCAATGGGAAAAAAATGAAGACAAGGTAAAGGGGAAATAATCCACATAATTTATTTCAAAAAAAAAGTTCGGCTAGACAAGTTAGGATAATATAGACCGCACAGACACAAAAAAGGGAAACAGGATAACATTGTGTCATCATACATTATTTGCTGTATATATTTATCTGAAAACAAGTATAAGTGACATGTTAAAATATTAATGCAAGCTATTATAAATTGTGAGGCCATTTAGGATGTCAATTCGATTGCTCATAACATCATTTATATACATTTTGTACATCATTTATTCCCATTTTGAGTCGTATTGTAGAGTATTGTAAGCTAAAGTTTCCACTTCAGCCGTATCGTAGCGAAACGTACCGTATTTCATTGTTTCATGAGCACCAGAGCAAGACTAATGACTATCACACAAAAGAAATCGCTACGGTACGGTACGGCTGAATTGGAAAACGGGCTTTACGTAGCATGACGTAGCTATAGCGTAGCGTAGAATGACGTATAACGTCGGTAGAGTAGCATGACGTATAACGTAGAGCGTAGCGTGACGTACTCAAATTCTCCTTGGTGACGTCATGGTACTCTAACGTGGCATTTTTACACCAAAATCATTATACAGCTTCTTCTTGCTCAGTATATGAAGCTGTTTTCAGACTTCCCTGCATGGATCGCAAATCTTGAATGTTCATCACTGACCTTCGCGTGTATTCGCTAGTTTAAATTGATCAAATAAAATAAAACTGGTCAATCACGATCGATAGTTGGAAGAACACGCGCAAATAGACCTTTTTAATAATGACGTAGAGCGAGGAAAACATGATGTTACACGCGATCTGATTGGTTTGTCAAACGCACGGGCGAATCAGATCGCGTGTACCATCACGTTTTCCGCACTCTACGTCATTATTAAAAAGGTCTATTATGATAAACCATGCACAAAGTGAGTAAATAAAAAAGTTGTGGTGCTGCGTAGGCAACGTAAACAATGGCTATTCACACTTTTAGTATAGTTATCCACCACCTTTTCGTTTTTAGCACAAAGTGAGTAAACTGTTTTTTAGAGTATGTTGAGATTTGCGATCCATATATTTACTACCCAGTGGAGCTTAGAAAACTGTTCTTGATACAACGTTGATACAAAGATTTCTCATATTTTGCGATATGTGGTTATCACTTAGTTCTTTCTGTTTCTAGTGTTTTATTTTGTTCATTTTCTAAAATGTCCATCGTTCCTTTGCCTTCGTTCTCTGAACTGTTCGCTGTTTCAACAGGCACAGATTCCGGGAAGATGAGTTTCTCGGAAATTTGGACCTTTAGTTTTAGATGTTCGCAAATTGTGGCGGCCTCTTCATAAGGATTCTAAAAAACAAATGAAATTAAAAAGAATTATCGTCGGCGTTATGGTATCATAGCAATATAACATGGGAAATGAAAAAAGATTGTCACTGTCATCTAGGGCAGATTAAAAGTTGTTTTTTTCTGGGATTATACTTCCATTCCAAGTTTTGTAACTCATCTTAACTCGCCAAGAGTTAGGGCGAGTTGCCGCCCCATGCAAAGCCGCTCTTTTTGGGCGACGATGGTTCTGCGCGGAAAAGCTGAACTCCGAGTAGCTGGAATTTTAAATTTGTCAAAAGTAATGTCAAATTTTTTTTCTTGGTTAGGTTGGTGAACAGAAAGAAAAATACGAAGATGGGCAAAATTTATATTATTGTATCGTGAATGTTTTTGAAAGAGAACTCGACAAGATTCATTAAAAAATGAACGATTTTAAGGTTTCTAGTGTCGCTCTCCAAGAGTGATGTTTTAGTATCAAACATTTCGTACCTACCTTTAAATCTGAGAAATTGCTTTCTTTCGAGGAATATTCTCTTAAGAAGTAATTATTACCAGACTAAAAAAAAACAAGTTTACAACATTTACTAACACTTTAGAATATCCATAGTTCACGCTGTAAAACTCTTATATTAATACAAAATCCGGTACAATTGTATTTTTTCATAATAATAGCAAGTATGTACTTGACGTTTCTTTACAATAATTTTATATAAAAAAATTCTAGACTATACCTGGTAATGAATTCTTGTGTCATTTATTCTTACAAGAACACCGTCCACTCTTAGGTAAAATCTTAACAATATGAAGAAACTGCCTTGCATTACCCTCTATGAAAATAAGGAAAATAACTTTCAAACAATATATTGCTTGCATCTATGCTTGTATATTGTATAAAGGGTGTGTTAGAGGAGAGAATTGTAGTATGGGAGTTACTGCATTAGGTAAACTAGTTTAGAAAGAAAGAAAGATGCTGAGATGACTGTGGAGTTACACTGATGGAAAGGGTTTCTAATGCAGAGGATGCAGAGCAGGTGGGTTTTGAGCCAATTGAGGTGTGGCCATGTGGTTAAGGAGGCAGCGACTGAAATGGATGGACATATGTTGAGGAAGTTGGGAGGATTGTGAAGTGGGCAGTGTGTTAACGATGAAGATTGCAGGGATGCAAGGGAGACTGCCAAGGCATGGGAGGATGACCAAGGTGATAGGAGGATATGATTAAGCCTGGAGGCACCGACTGAGATGGTATCATGGACATGTGGGGAGGATTGTGAAGTGGGTGGTGCATTGACGATGAAGGTGGGAGAAGCATGTGGGAGAGGAAGAGTGCCAAGGTGATAGGAGGATGTGGTAAAGGATGACATGAAGGTAATTGGTTTGAAGAAGGAGATGGCAAGTGTTTGGGAGAAATGGAGGAGAGCTATCCATGAACAGGTCAACCCTTTTTAGGTGGTATATATACAGGAGGTACATAAATGTTTTGTGTAAGTTTTTTTCTGTGTATATTGCTTGCATGTTACATAATAATATCAGAGAATCAACCAATATGGAGAGTTGCTTTTTTTCTTCCACAAAATCTCACCATTTTTACATTCAAAACAGCACAACCATTATCTGCTAGCTCATCTTCAAATAATATAACATCCTCAAAAAAATATATCTTTTCTTTCTTTTTTAATAATTCAATGTCAATTGTTTCTTCTGTTTCAAGAACCTGAAGCAATAAAAATGCAATTTAATCAAGGATGACTTTACATTGTTACAAACTGGATTTTTACATCCTAAAAACTACAATACCTTAAAATGGGTTTCATTATTTCCTACCAATGTCCCTTTGTAGTCAGTTGTGAATGTCCAGTCAAATGGTTTCAAAATCATTGTATTATGCTCACTGCCTTCTCTGTGGACACATTCAACAAATAAAAATACAGTATATATAAAGATCCGGAAACATGTTATTTGCGATTCTTTTATCATTATGTACCTAGATCTCTGCCATTCTTCAGCATAAGCAACTTTCATTAAATCTTTCTCACTATCAACCTTCTTCAAAGCATCCATTGCATTGAAAGTGATACCAAATCCTGCTCGATGTTGTATTTTGAGACAGTTGTCCCCAAATAGCATCTCTGGTAAGGATGGGAGTTTCAGCTCCTTTGTATAACTAAAATTAATATTAATTAATAATAATAATAATAATTATTATTATTATTATTATTATTATTATTATTATTAATAATAATAATAACAATAATGATAATGATAATAATGATAATAGTAATAATAATTAAGGAAGGAAGCACCAAAATATTTAATTTGTGTTGTACACAAAGTACTTATTGGAATGAAAAGTTTAATCTTCTCAGAAACCTTTCTAAGGCATCTGCTTTCAAAATAGTCCCTTTTATTGAAGTCACCTCCCACGGACCGAACTTAAACGCTTCCCTCTTCAGCATGCTGTCTAACAAATTTCTTTTGTAGTTGTTTTATGTAAAAAACACTCCCAAAACATCACATATACTCATTCTTTGTACAATTATATTATTAGTAAATTATAAATATTTTGAATAAAAACTCGAGCCTTCAGTATGTTTGTACCGGCAATACGACGTCTCTGATTGGTTCATCTCGATCACGTGGTACAAACTCGGCTTGGCGCGGGGAAAGCACGTTTTGATCTTTCGCGGTACGTTTGTTAAGATTTCCACTTTTCAAACAAAACTTTCGCCAAAATGACCGATATGAACAAAATTGGTAAGTAAGCAAGTGCACTGTTGTTTAGTTTGATGCTCTGGTCCATTATTTGTGGTGATTTTTTGCAAGTCAAATTGGTATATCCATTTTGGTTTATGTTCAGAGTCTGAACCATTTGATGATGCTGTTGAGGAGAGAATTATCAACGAGGAGTACAAAATATGGAAGAAAAATACACCGTTTTTGTACGATCTTGTTATGACTCACGCTCTAGAGTGGCCTAGTTTGACAGTACAATGGCTACCTGATGTAACCAGGTATGTTTAGGAAAGAATGGTCAATTAACCTCACCTTAGTAGCTTTTCTAATGTGATCAATAGATAATATATTACTGATCATGTGATCAATAGATTATGTTTTGCTGGTATTGATCATAATAGTCACGAAATGTGTTTGATACTTTGCAGGCCTGAAGGAAAGGACTACTCAAATCATCGGCTTATTTTAGGGACCCATACGTAAGTCCAGGGATTGAAAGTTTTATGATTACTGAACTAATGAAATGCATAAAGTGTATTTATTACTGACTACTGAGGCCTCAATTGATTGTGGATAATTGTTTAGGTCTGACGAACAAAATCACCTGGTCATTGCGACTGTCCAGCTTCCCAATGATGACACACAACTTGATGCAAGCAACTATGACAACGAGAAAGGTGGTAAGTGCTGTTTGTCAAAATGTTTCGGGAAACTGTATATGACTGAGGTTAGTACAGCATACTTCACTGGAACGTTCCCATGCACACGTTCCTATTCACTTCTCTTTTTTGATAGAATTTGGGGGGTTTGGATCTGTGAGTGGAAAAATTGACATAGAAATAAAGATTAACCATGAAGGTGAAGTAAACAGGTAAGTTATACTTGGTAGTTGCTATCTGTGATCTGTTAACATAGGTTGTGGTGGACACTGGACATCATTTTGATCAGAAATCCTC
>JAOTOK010043518.1:0-19539 GCA_025770025.1 Virgularia gustaviana
CCATAATTTTTGTAACAAATTATCAAGGCCCTTCAACGTGGATAACAGTGTTAAATGGTCGGCAAACATTAGAGATCACAAGTATCTATCAAAAGGGCAAACTCATATATTGCATCCCTCCAACTCTTTTATTAAATCATTTATGTACACCAAAATAGCCGAGGAGACAAAATGTCACGTTCTCTAGTTCCTTGCAACAAAGTAAACTTCTAGAATAAGAACATTAGACACTATAAATTATGAGAATTTTTTTAATCATAATTTTATAATCATAATTACATTTTGTATTCTTTGTAGTATGGACCAACAAAATGGCTTGTTCCCCTGTTTCTAAATCTTTATTTCTTTATTTATCTCCGATTTAAATCTTTATTTATCTCCCTGTTTCTAATCCTTCTATTTTGTGTTCCCTGAATTCCGATGTTCCCACACACACCTGGAAGACCCTTGTTATCTGTTTTAAAAACATCACAAAATGAACTTAACGCAAACAGGCACTTTCGGGTGCGTATAGTATAATAAAACTATACAATAAACACCCAAAATTATCATATTTGGTGCAGAGGCGTAGCCAGGCCTCCGCGAATTCTGAGAAACTGTTTTTAGTCCTTGGGAGAACGGTGCCAAAGGGCTGTTGTGGGTCGTGCACTGGTTTCGCACTATGAGGTTTCAAAATACTATTAATAATAGACATGAACTTGGTCATTTTAAACTTGAATAGAAAGTCAGATCTCTGTCGCCGTAACCTCCGCTACACTACATGCAGCTGGGGGTTCTGTCATACTATAATTGAGGCGACGACGCTCCACTCACATGACCTCGCCAAATTGTGCACCTGATTTAGGGTTAGGTTAAGTTCTCAGGTGATGCACAGGCTATATCAGCCACAATCGAGACTGTTACAAATAAACTAATGAGTGTAGTGACTAAAAAACAAACCACTTTACCGTGTCTGTCTAGAACTAAATCAGTGTAATGGGATGGACAGCTATTGACAGCATGTCTCATTCCTAAATATGCACGTAGTCAAACTGAGAAAGGTGCTGTAGACCAATGTAGACTAAGCCGTGACAGTACTGAAATGTCAATGCAAATAGTCGTTAAAATAACGTTTTAGCCATCGTTTGTGATAGATCAGTGATCACCCGAGTTCGTTTACTATGGCACAACTGACAGTCAATGTTTGTCACCAACGTTTATCACAGGTGATGTTTTGGTTAGAGTCTGACATTTCTGTACTTCACGATTACTTTACAACTGTCTTTATATAAGTTGTTTTTGCTGTCAAGCTCGTGATTATGAAAAGATGTTTTACAGTTTCTTTGCCTAAATTTGCACCAACAATTGTTCACAGTTACCGAAGACCAGTTCATTTGATAACGAGACAATTCTGTTGTGTTGTATTGTAAGACCCAGTAAACTCTACTGCAAACTGGAATGCTAATTTCTGGGTGGGTTGGATTTTTGATCGGTAAACAATGTTCAGTTAGTGTTTTTCTGCTCAAAACTGAGAAAAATAATTTTAGTTCCAGGTACTGTAAGTTATATAAATTTATCTGCAAACATAGGGTTGTCTGCAAAGCGCACGGTTCTTTTTTCTCGATTGACGTCCATAACTGTTCATCATTTTGGCGCATGTTGTAAGAACGAATGGAAGCTTGATTTAGGTTTAAGCAAAACAAGACGAAAAAACGAAATGGCCCGATTTTCACGCGGAAGATGGGAAAATTCCTGAGGCGAAATTCTTAGCGCATGCGCGACATTTATCAAACTGTCTTGCTGTCTTGCGGTGTTCGCCGAAAACAACAAAATATTTGACATGATTCAATTAGAGTATACACATACCGACGACCTTCAATATAACCAGAAATGTACGTGATGTAAAGAATGTGATTCCTCACAAAGTAATGATGCCACAGATAATTTGACGAAATGATAGTTTCCCATCTCAGATCCCGGGGTGTTCCTTCACACGAGGATTTAGTTACCTCGTGTTTTTAGCGCGATAACATCTAAATATTCTCAGATTTGTAGTCTAGCTGCAACATACTCACTTGCGTTGTTCAAGTTAAATGAAGAGATGCATAATTATGATATTCTACAAGTTCTGCTGTGGATTGTTTTAATAAGCTGACTGAATGTAAACTGATAAAAAACATCAGAAGCCGATAATCGTCTCTACCCTGCAGGCAGAGAACTCAGCGGGTGATGTTGTTCGGTGCACGTTGGAGCATATAAACTATTGCGTCTTTGGTAATCTGCCTGGTAACATCAAAACAAGTTTGTTCTATGCATGTTTGAAACTGAAATTAAAATTAGAAAGCACGAGCCGCAGGCGACAATATATATAGATATATACCCGCAAAACAATTTAAAAAAAACAAGAAATTTGGAAACATTTGAAATATTAACAGCGTGGCGTATGCTTTTTTGACCTTGTGCTTCTAGGGTGAGAATTGTTTACGATTTTTAATTTATTTTTAGACTCCTCATAAATTCGCCTTTCTGTTTTGTTCGTTTTGTTACATGCTATACATGCCGGGGTTCATGAGCGTTTTTATTATCTATACATATCGATCTGAATCCGCTTGCAAAATTGCTTCGTCCTGCTGCTCCCTGGATCAACCAAATTTCATGTTTTGCGTTAATTATTAAAGGCGTTTTTCCGTCTTTCTACAATCATTTGCATGATTCTACTCCTTAGATATATGGGGCTGAAAAGTTTAAGTATTTTGAAGGTTTAGTTTAAGTAGATACGTTGCGAAGTTCGCTCTTTATTTTCTTCATTGGTATAATGTAATGGCGACTCTTTAAAAGCCAACGTCATTGCACGCATCTGAAAGTCTAAACAAATTTAATGTTAGCTTGGCAAAACACCAGATGAACACGGCCCTTGGTTGGAAATTAAGGCAGCTAACTACTTTAATGGGGATATAGCTAATGTAGTGAAGCCGATGTCCATGCTGTATAAAATGAACAAAATACACCACCAGCATTATACACTTATGCTTTTGATGATTTTTACTGATTATTGTGAAGTAAAATACCAAAACGTAATTTCCCAATGGTCATTTGCGGTTCCTGTAATCTAGGTGTTCTGGATTTGTTTTGCAATTTGACGAGTCGGCAACCTTAGCTCGCAATGTTTAAATCAACAAAAGCTGGTCGCTGATATGAGTCAGATGTGAATACTTAACAAAACAACCTATAAAAATGTTCTATTGACATTTTTTGATAACAAGTATCGATCGATCGGTACATTTGTCGGTAAATGAGAATTGAGATAACAATCTTGTGAATTATACTTTTAAGAAAATTATCATGACAGAAGACTTGTTTATCACTAACGCTAAATGAACTTTAATTATTGCTTAACAATGACGATTGTCAATATAATCACTTGGTCCAAAGGATCCCACCTTGACGAGAAAAATGCCAGTTTTCTACGAGTAAAATCTTGATGAGCCACAATGGAAAATAGCCACAAAACAGCCGACAATATACGGGAATTATTACTGATGTTTTCAGAGTTCCGTTTTAGCCAATGTTTTTAAACTTATACGCACCAGATAGTGCTTTCCAAAATCTTCAGCGTTCGGATAATTATACAAACCAGCGTCCAGTGCCAAATAGCTATTTTTCTTTAAAATCCAGAAAAACTAAATGGCTTCAAACCTGCAAGAAACTTGCAGCTACGGCCAACTGGGAAGGGTTATAGCTATAACGGCATATAGCGTTAGCATGCATTTGCTAGAAAATGATTAAATAGGTTAATCTTGTCTAATTCTGCGCCTGATCGTCTATTTTGAAGATCATTGATACTCGACCAAACCGACTATACTACTATTACTACGTGTCAAAAAAATTTCTAGCATTACCCAATCCCCAAACACAAAGACATCAAGTCACATTATCTTTATGTTAAATACGTGAAAATATAACATTGGTATTCTCATACATTTCCCAGTCCGGGTATAGTAAAAACATAAATATGACAAGATGAAGGGAAATTAAAGGAATAAATATGTTATGGTTTACTCTATAGCTAGCGTAGCTAAGCTTAGTTTTGATCGGGTAATAAACCAGTAAACAACTGCATGCATATTATTATATGAGTCTGAGCATGCGCATTGCCATATAAGCTTTGGTATAAACACGATAATGGCGGCTCGCTTTCCTGAACAAATGAAATTGATATGCGTTGTCTTTTTACTTGAAAAAGGGTAAGGAAAGATAAAATTTTATATTCCAATAATAAAAAGTATCGAACTGGGCTCTTAAGAATTATTAGCTCATTTGTCTTTGGCTCGTCGATTAATTAGTTGTCCTGCCTTCGAGGCATCGGCAAATAATTGATCCGCAAGCTGACCCTGACAACTCCGGCGTCAGATGTTTTGCTATAGCATTATTCAAATCCAATAATTGGTAATTATACTTATATATATTATAAATTATATGTTATCGACGTTGTCATTATTCGTGGTTAAAACATATCCTAATTTAGTCGAGCCGACATTAGCATATAATCAAAAACATTCCTGCTATTTACACAATTTATACTATCTACAGTCGTATGTACATGTTTCGTTCAAATAAACTATATATCTGAAATAAATAGCTGACTCCTATACACAACATTTCGTTACGTTGTTCGTAATTTTTGTCCAAAGGAACTACGCTTGAGCTTTAAATAATTTCTAGCCATTCTTCTTAACTTCTTGTTTCGTTTTCTTTCAGCTCGCATTGATTGTCTTTGTTTCTTACATTTCCGACGACATTTCACCGCCATAATTCTACAATTGATGCAGCCCAGTAAATCAGTGCATACTTCGTGACACGCCGTTTGTAATTGCGCACATCTTTGCCTGCAATATCGCGTCTTTTTTTGTGCACTCCAAGACCCAACGGTGGTTGTTAAGAATAGGACTAACAGTAGACATGTTGCCGTCGGCTTCATTCTTCAATATTCGATAGCCTAGAATAAATACCATCAGATAACTAGGTGAGTGATAAGAATTTTGGCAAGTCAGATAGGAATTGCTTGTCAGCCATGTGTTTGTACTCATATTCCGAGACCATGGCCACCAAACCATCTTCGTACGTGCCGCGCATACTGAAACACTTTCTACTGTAGTGAAGAACTAAAGTCTGCGCGCTCCACTGTCTTGTGATCCTGTGCGTTCACTTTAGCAAATTTCCGCCGGTATATAGTTTAATTGATATGAATTTAACCCCACGCGGGACAGGCACAAAAGCAAATATGACAAAAATATTTCTGGATTTTCTGAAAATATTTCCCCTACCATGATAGTTCATTCCTATAATGATTATTAACTTGTAAAATGTGTCCATTTCATAATTTCCCAACCGTGCACTTCATGTACTTGCTAGACAAGTTTTTTCCAATTTACAGTGAAAAATATGAAGTATACATAAGCATTAGCAGCGAGTTTAATGACAGTTGATTCTTAGTATGAACATTCTTGTATTTTCTCTTGGTCATTACAGTACCGTGTTTAAAACCAACCACATCGTTAACAACTAAAACGTTAAGTAAACATAGGAACAACAAAGTATCAACAAAGAATTGGCGGTCTTCAGTATAAATGTTTGCAACAGACCCCATCAGGCTGCTACCATAATGTAAGAACTTTTTACTTGGCCATCAAATGATAAGGCTGATACTTACCAGTTATGTGTCCTGGATATACTGGCAGCAAAACCCGTTTATAATAAAGTCAAGCGGTTGTGTCGAAACTTGCGTGGCGAGTGGTCGCTTGTGAATGGCTTATTCAGCATTTAACCGTTCATTTTATTTTATTTTGTCACCATGGCGGGTAGAACAACATCCGGCATGGCGTGCAGGAAATGGCAACACCCACGCACTTCAGATTATTGTAGCAAGTATGATAAAATGTGGCGCGGTTTGTACAGTTTCAAACAAACCTGGCTCGTTTGGTAATTTGATTAAAATGCAATGCAACTTGGCATAAGCGTCTAGTACCTTCTGAACACCGAGTAAGGGTAGTGCAAGATAATATCACATGAAATGATGTGAAAAAGGTTATTTACTGATTGGTATTATAACGGTTTGTATAGGCGTCAGACGTCTCGATTTTTTTCGTAGTTTTTATGAGTTCAGTTTGATGAGTAATGTCTAATGATCAAATGAGCTTAGACAAAGGATATTAGTCATTATATCATCTGATATGCCTCATCAGTAAAAAGTAGACAAATTCATGACAGCTATACATGGACTAACTCTGCTTGTTATAATGGAAATAAATTGAAGTTGGGCTCATAGACAAAACTACAGCAATAATAAATAAAAAGAAAAAATGTTCAGATCTTAGATGTGAATTCAAGTTTGTATTTTTCAGTTTTATATATGGTCAACAATTTTCAAATGAAATTAGAAATAATGAGCTAGAGATTGTCGCTTAGTGAATATCATTAATTCTTTTGTAGTTATATATACGATTGTTAATTTGGTTTCAACAAGTTTTCTCGATATTTTAAGGGTTCACCCAGAATTAACCTTAAGTCATTATTTACTAAATACATTATAACATAATGTTGTGTTAGGAATCTTGATTTTTTCGCGGTTTTGTGAGTTATAAGTACAACGATTGGCTCATTTTTACTTAAAATTATTTCACAAATGCGGTCAAATTAAATGAAAATATAAAGTGTTAAAATTTGTCAAGGTAAGATTTATCTGTATTTTTGAGATGTTAAAAATTTATTAATAAATTAAATACATCTCCTGTCGCATGAAATATCGTCATTTTTATGTTTTAGCTGTTATGTCTAGCATAATTACCGCAATAATACTACAGCGCAGTTCAGTAAATTTTAATTTATATCAGTGAAATGCCTAACAAGTATTGCAGTATATTAAAAGTAGTGATGATGGCATTGTACGAAAGAGTCTTAAATGCTAATCACTTTAAATTTCACTTGCCACCAATGAAAGAACTTTGAGATGGCAAATAAATCAATGAAATTTACTTGTAGCCACCCTGACATGTACTGTTATCTTAGTAACCGATAATGACTAAATTGTTTACATTAACGATGTTTTGCAGTAACCTAACTACCAAGATCTTCTTAAAAACCTCAACAAAAAACTCCGCAAAACAATCACCCATTGAATGTAGCGCAGTACCGCGAGATGTTCTCTTTGTGCGAAGACTAGCCTTACTGCACGTAATAATCTCCGCTCAAGTAGCCCCTATAATTAGCCGGCATTATATAGAATTTTGATCCATCGAGGCTTAAGCACATAATTTTGATGCAGTTAAAGGACTTCGATCGCTGATGAGAATTCCTAATTAGTATAGTATACATGTACAATTTACTTAACGCTTGTAACTCAGTTTGCCCATAAAACTCATGTGTTCGTATTGCAAACCTTAACTTACCCACACCTTAATAACCATCGTGATAACCACTGTATGACCATGCGTTTAACTGGAGTCGTTAAACGCTATTCACACCACGAAGTTCAAGTGCAACATATGACCGTCAGCTGACGATTTCCAGGCAATCTTCACGTAACACTAGCCAGGACCACAGCTTAGCGAGGAAAATCGCCGGAAAATTGCCAGGGCTGTTGGGGTAAAAAATTTCCTGTTGGGTATATATTCTGGCACCCTAGTTTATGATATTTGTAAAGAGTCAGAATATGAAAAACAACAGTTCATGGGGCTGTATTTACGACTGATTTACGTGATCAGCAATTACTATATCTTAGCGTGAGCAAGCAAGCACTACAAAGCAGCTATAAATCAAGCTGCTATAACTATTGTTGTAATGATAGTGATAGGCAATGATGGTTTATGAGCTGATTGTCAGTGATTAAAACCAGTTGAAACAACGAGTGGTATATTTGCATACCTTTATTACCCAAACATTTGGGAGCATAGCCATAGGTAGCTTCATCCCTAATTTTTATTTTTCAAACTACAATAAAGTTTGACATATCCGAAGTCCATCACAAAAGGTAATTGCTTTAGTGTGCAAAATATGGGTAGCAAATTTCACGCGTATTTTGACTTTTTCATGCTGCGAAAATTATCCGGATAATAGAAAGTTGTTTTAATATATTCTGCCACACTCAAAATAGTAATATTTATCTATTGTCAATTTTCCTTTCGAAAAGTAAATAATTATGATAATTAATGTAATAATGATGATTAATTATTATTGTAAAAAGTTGACATAACATTAAGATCCCTTTCAATCTTTTTAATTAATTCCTTAATAAATTAGAGCTTGAAGTATTAATAAATGTCAAACAAACAACCTGGAATTATTTTCTCTGTTGAGCATCGGAACTTTGAAGTGAACACCAATATGGCTGCCATGAGCGTGTCGGAACTTTGAAGTGGAATACCAACATGGCGGTCATGACGTCACGCGAAAACGCTCTATACTCAGTTGGATTTTTAAACATTATGGAACCGTGAAGAAATTTTCCATAAACCCTCATCAAGCTATTCTTCAATTCATCAACTTTCGACTCCTTTAAAATGAAGGGTCTTTCTTTTGAAAAACGCAAATGAAAATAAACAGGTCAAAATTACTAACAATGTCATAATTAGGACGGAACAAGTTTTATTTGAGTTATTTGTAATGAGCGCTTTTCATCTCTGAAACCAGAATTGATACTACTATCTGTCTCACCCAATAATTAAAGAAGTAAAATATTAACCTTTTATGGAGCAAGATGTCGGAAGTAAAATTAAGAGATTACCATCGTAGTGGAAAAAAGGTTGCCAAGGTTGCATGTTATTTATGACGTAGTTTGTAGAAATTATGTCATTTATGTCAATATTATGATGTTTATATTAGTTGCTAGGACGAAACTGGTTAAAATATACTCCGTAATTTACCACAGTATAACACCATGTAAGCAAGGCACAACAAAGAATAAAGTGAAGATTTTTTAATTTTATCGAAATTCGTTGCACTATTATGCAGTATTTTGCTGATAGAAGAAACAGGAATGGCTTATGCAGGGGTATCTAGGTAGCTGCCGTTATGACAATGTAAAATAAGCGCACACCGCGCATGATGGGTGTACTTGAGTTGACTTGATTCTAGCCTGCGTGCAGACGAAATATTACACGGTAATTTTTCGGTAATATTACCATGTAATATCTCGTCTGCACGCAGGCTACTTGATTCTTATGAGTTGATTACTGGAATTTGTGCGCTTTATGATCTAAATTTACCCGAGCAAGATACGGGTTTTATCATTTATGATATTGGATAGGGGATCGATGAGCTAAGATGAGGATTTTTTTTTATCTAGATGGCTCAAGCAATAATTTATTATGTCAAGATCCACAATTTATAATTAGCTAGGATGCCGCGTAATTAATGCTGTTTCGAAGCCGAGAATGTAGGAACCCGTTACCCGTATCTAAAATATCTTGGATTGGTTATTTATGTTCTGAATCAATTGTGCCGTAGGATTACGCAAATGATGATCAGATAGAACCACGATCCTGAATTTATGAGAAAGATCTAGAATTTATGAGTTAAGATGCTTAATTTATGAGTTAAAGATCCAAATTTATGAACCAAGATCCGGAATTTATCAGCTCGTTATCGTGTTGAACAATTACGCAAATTTTGTACTTAATAAAGTTACAATATAATTTATGATTAATTTCAAGCTCAACTACAAAACAGATTTGTTCAGAAAACTGCGCGAAAGTATTACCTTTACATGAGCTTTCCAAAGTAAATGAGAAAAAATGGAAACGAGTCTATAGATGGTTTATGGCGGGGGTAAATTGGGATAAAATCAGTAAGGTCTATTTGTGGGCTAAGGCCCGTAAATTGTAATTTATACTGACTTGTATAGAAAATGTGGCAGATTATGAGCTATGATCTCGAATTTGCGAGGTAAAGATAAATTCATGAGCTAAGACCCATACTTTATCAGTTAAGATTTGTAATTTATAAGCAAAGATCTGTAATTTATGAACTACGATCTTGAATTTGCGAATTAAAAGTCTATAATTTATGTAATATAGTTTATCAGCTCATATATATAATGTGATCTAGTACCCGTAATTTGTCTGTTAAGATTTGTAATTTACACTGACCTGTATATATTTTAAGATTTATTTTTATTCTTAACATTAGAAAAAGACCAGATGAGTAGTTAGTATTCCTAAGTTTGATATGTAAATCAGCAGAGCCTGTAGTTGACCTATTGACAAGGGCGTCAATCCATGTGGGCGTCTCGTAACGGATCACGGACTAAAAAATGTCCGATTCGCTTCTCGCAATTCACGAACAAAATCTAGTGACATACTTTTAAAAGTTACAATTACAAACAAATGCACAAAAATTTGTCAAAGCAGAATTTACGAAAGTGACTAAAGTTACTTTGGAAACATTTACAATTTTGATTGTTGGAAACGTCCATGTCCGGGCTTAAGTTTTCCCTTTAAAAGACAATAGAGAATAAAAATTGGCGGGACATGTGGATATTTGTCCCCTCCTACGGAAAAGTGGGGACCTGTCCCCCCCTCGTCCCCCCAGGGGTGACGCCCTTGCCTATTGAAGTTTACAAACAAGCACATGTGACCTGAATGAATGATTCAGAGTGAATTTGATAGCTATCTGCGGTTTTCGCTGACGCGTTCAGTAAGATTTTAATATGCAATTGCAGAATATGTTTGATCTTTGTATGCTCTATTTTTAAAGGAGGGGGGTGGGTTACAGCGGTTCATTATATAATACCAAATGCTCTCAAATGGTAATATAATATATACAAGAGTTTAACAATCAGTCTATTTCTGGAAAATTGCGGGTAGCCTGAGAAAGCTAGCGGGCTAGGTGTGAAAGGGCGTTTGTTATCTCAGGCCACCTTAGAGGAGGGGGGGGCGCCAAATGTGTAGTAGCCGGCCCCCTCAGCCGAAAAAAGCCAGCACGCCACTGGCTAAGCTGCTGACCTTTGATATTCATGTTATGAGCAGACTCGATGCGCAGAAGCGACTCTATCCTGCCTTTAAGAAGTTTGATAAATAAAAGTAATTCCAGCATAGACTGAGCAAGGACAAGGGAATAAAAATCAAAATTAGTAGAATTTCAATGTTTATTTATTTATATATTGCAAAATGCGAAAGTATGGCCCTGCCAATTTCGGAAATTTTGTATATACTTTCACATAATTGCATGCGGAAATTGCGTATCATATATTAATATTAATTGTGTATCTATTTAGTATCTATCCAGTCTACAAGTATATTTAAGTTACCATTTTAATGTCCAAACTTGTCTGTAAAAGATTTAACTTTGTATTATTATTATTATTGTAAATCTCACCCATTGTTTTGGGTCTGCAACACTCAGACTCCTACGCAGAGGCTTTTTGGTAAAATATTGAAATAGTAATTTCCTGCATACGCGACTGGATCAGTCTATTGATTCATCCACTTCCAAATTGAGAAGCTGCAATTTTCGTATGCTATACTTTATATGAAACAAAACATTATAGTCACTAGTTTTTGGAAGCTCCTCGGAGAATGTTTGTGTGTTTATCCCCTATCAAATTCAGTCCATATTTACGCTAGCTAGCTGATGTTTTACTAGAGATACTCGTATTTAATAGCACCTACCAAGCAAAAATTAACTTCTCTTCACAACATTTTCTCGGTTTTGGAAAATCAAACCTATAAGAGTAGTATATCGTAAGGTTGTGGTCAACTTCTCTGAGTATTGTAAATAGATAATTTATTGCATATGTCCACATTTTAGTCCAATTATTGTTTCATATTTATTACAATATGTTCGCTTTGGTTTTGATCAGTTTTTCTTTCTAGTTTAGGTGTCCCCATGCCAATTTGATAGGCATACCACTTTACTAAGACATTTGTTATGTAACTTCTAGCATCTTTATACAAACTGTACATAAATCGCGTGTTGATCACGTTCGTGATATATCTCAATGCATTCATGTTACAACAGGACTTACCTTAGTATTTTAGCACGATATTTCCAGTAGCGTGCAGCAAAGAACCCAATTATGCAAACATCAAACCTTTATTCTCTGATTCTGTCGCGTTTTCCCTTACATGTATTTATTAACTCTAGTCTTCTCGACTTATCTTGGTATGTTATGTATGTAACTAGTTGAAATTCGGTACCCTGGATCAATGATCTAGACTCACATGACGTAATCTAATAATCACTACTGTACTAACGCAGTTTGATTTAAAACATCTGGGGGGATCTGGAGGCAAAGAGAAAACGCTACAAAAATATGCTAAATCTATTATGTTTATATTGTAAATAAATATACATGTTTGTCTCTAAATAGTCCAGCTGGAGCTCTGGAGACCGTTTTAAAGTCATGTAATAATTAGCAACTGATGTTGTAAAAGTACATATATGGTATCCAATTGAAACCAACCACTTTATGATATGGAGTATCAGTACTTAGTAACAAATTTGTAGCATTTTGTTACCTAGCTTCGTTCTCGACTCTCGAGACATTCAGCTTTAATTGTCTGATATGCAAAGTAAAGATCTTATGACAACATATCTTCATTCAATATATACAAATGATCTTGACCAATGTACACAAATTATCTGCATTTAGTATAAATAAATGATCTTTTATCAGTTTAATGTATACAAATGGTCATCAACATGTACAAAATGGTCTTCTTCAATTTACGGTTGTAAAATCCTTGGGTCAAATTTCATATCGTGAAGTGCACACGCGATTTATTATTCATTAATAAATATACCCATACACTACGATACATGCTCAAAATTGTTCCAACTCGACAGCAATGGCATGGCGTCTTGTCACATTCGCCTCACAATCATAAAGACGCTCTTCCACGTTCCTTGTATTTGTTGTTATCCTGGATAAAATATTGAGGCCATTCCACTAAGTCACCCTCAGATCTACTGCAGTCCTCCCCCATTTCTCTACCTCCCAATCTTGAAATATGTAGCACAACACTATCTAAGCATTTTAGTATAAATTTAATTGAGGGTAGGGGGGTAGTCAGCGTTAATGGTGTTGCTTGACAACTCTTAAACATGTCAAGTTAACGTGACTGTAGGACTGTGGCTGTTGTGCAGGTCAAGTCACGTCTCATGAGTGGCTGTCATACCCAGCGCCCGAATGCAGGCATATAATTTCTCAGTTGGTTAGGGAAGTATAGTCGTGACGGATAAAAGAGTTTATTCAAAAAACGGTTATGGTTTTACCAGAAAATAAAAGCGCTTATATAATGGTGACAGCGGGTAACTGACAGGAAACAAGGTTTATCCATGTAATATAGTTGTACAATACATTTTAAATAATATACATTTACATTTTAAATTACTTTTTTAAATTTTTTTACGATTCAAGTGCCTTTCGTCGCATTTCATGACAATTCTAAATTACCTTTGAATCGAAATTTTTATTACTTCATTTGAAAAAACATTTTACATTTTTTTTATTCGCTTGCTTCGACTTCGTTGTTCTATTATTTTAGTTTGTTTACAGCAAGAAATGAATGCTAGTTAATGATTCGACATGAAAAGTTGAGTCTACAGCTGCAATATTATTGATTAATATATCTCGAAGTTGTTCTAATTTAGAGTCTAATTGACAATCAGTGAGTCACCTTCGACTTTCTTTGTCAACTTCTTATGGGAAGATTTGTGACGTAGTTAGGACGCAAAATCTTAACTAAAATAACTCAATAACAAAGGAAGTAAATAAAAAACTGTGAAACAACTAGTTACAAAACCAATTTAAGAGATATTCTAATGGTAAAAAATAAGCACTATATAAGGAAATTCTTACGATAAATAAAACACCATCTTCCCTGCCGGTGTGATATTCATAAGAGCGGGACTAGGTTGCACCTCATTAAAACAATACAAATATATCACAAAAACTTTCTGTTTCGTTCAATAACTGTAAATGGAAGAAACGCTTTAGCAAAATGCCTCCACGCGCGACACACATCTCACAAGCCACAACAGGATGTCTTCGCAACAACCTTGTATCAAGTTTGTTATCAAGTTGTATAACCAAGGCTGTTAGTTCACTGAGTTGCTACAGCCTTGTGGATTACAGGACGATACAAAGATGTTAGATGATTTCGGATGCTTGGGCCGAAATGTACATGTTAGTCTGCGTATACATGTTCCAATCGGGCAATGGATAAAAGCTATAAACGGTCAACCGCATTGATTTGAATTGAATTGAATTGAATTGAATTGAATTGAATTGAATTGAATTGAATTGAATTGAATTGAATACAGATTTCAATGCCGTAAGTTGAAAGGCCTAAATTTAAAAAAAAACTTTGCCCCTTCGGCCATGTTAAGTGGAAAAAAATTCTCGGCTGGGCAAAACGAAATTTACTGTAGGCGTCGTATATACGGCCATGTTTAAAGGAAGTAACGTGCACTTTGATAGACGTGCAGTACATCATAGCTTTGGTGTGAGACGTCGACGAGTGAAGTACAGGAAAAAGGGCGTTGTCAGAGGAACATGCATCGGCCAATTTTGCGGTCTGGGCTACAAGGTCATTACACGAGACAAACGGAACGACAGAAATGTGGCATGTTATATTTTAATTGAAAAAGTAGAACGTCGTCTTATAAGTATTGTTTTTCTTCGTACTAATATAAATTTACAAATATTCCCACTTTGAGCTAATTTAGAATTATGATGATCTATAGTTTAGTTCTCGATTAATAGAGATTCTCACAGTTACCTTGATTCGAACAAGGTTTTTATATAGAACCTCTAATTGGCTTATAGGAGCCGTAATTGGCTTGTGACTAGAACAAGTCTAATTGGCTTGTGACTAGAACAAGTCTAATTGGCTTTTAGAAGCTTTAATTGGCTTGAAACAAGAAGCTGCAATTTAGCTCATACAATTATCGACTTGTAATCGCTGTTGGATTATAAAATATTATTAGTAATCGTTTAACACCCGCACGTACAGCCACTGGAAGGGGTCATATAATGTTCCCTAAACATCGACTTATCATTTTTGTAATTTTTCCATCCAAACTGTATTTAACCTCCATCTCCATCTTATTCTACCTTTTTAGATGCATTTATTTATGCGGCGTCAATTTTTTCATGTAATAATGCTCGGAAAAATGTAAATACAGTCTTGAGTCACGTCATGCATCGACGTTTTCCCTACTGTATCTTCGTATTCTGCACATAAAGACAACATAGTGAAAGGTTAGCTTATATAGTCAGTCTTCTGGAGGAATACTCTCTCATTCTTTAATATACTACTTTTTATAACATAATATCATAAAATGTATTGATTTTGTTTTGTTTCGGTACAATTAGAGATTTCGGCTGTAATTTACATGAATAAATGGCTACAGTACAAAGGCAAAATTCAGCAACAATAATTTTGCTTCCATTATCTTTGCATGCACCTCGATGAGGCGAAGAGAAATTTTCTAAAGAGTATGCTAGGGCTCGTTTTCGTCTAGTACAGTGCAATACCCTGACCCTAGACATTTCTGGGTTTATCTAAAACATGATAGCTAATAATTCGTACACCAACCTAACTGTAGTACCTAACTAACCAGTTATATAGATAAACTAGGCCACTACCATCAAATTAATTTAGCTCTTTGTCAAGAGTCTGGCGATTTGTTATAAAACATTGTGACAAAAATTGACCAAGTTAAAAGGCATAGTGTTTTACTTCATTTTTAAAGCAGCAGTGCCACCGTCTGCGCATCTCACCTGTGCATATTGTTTTAACTTACCAATACATCAGGAACTGTCAGAAAATGCTTCATGTGTCATGGCGACATCGGTAAGAACGGCTATGGCGATGCCTGATAAAAGGTGATTTTCAAACCTGTTGCCGCGCTTCCAAATTTGAAAATCCTAAAATTAAAAACCAGTTTATATGCATTGTGTCCTTGTGTTCCTGTGCCCTTTCTGGTGCCGTTATGACACATGAAGCATTTCCTGTCTGGTATATTGCAAACCTAAAACAATATGCGCAGATAGTGCCACTGCTGCTTGAAGTCGAATCTATATTTTGTTTTCTCCTCTGAATCTGAATCAATTTCAGATTGATAATTTGTTAATACGATGCTAAATTAAGTAATTATTATGTTTCCGGATTAGCTTCAGGTTTTGCTGTTATGGTCCGAGGATGGCGGTTAATGAAAACTTGATTCCTCCACTCTCACGGACTTTGATCTCTCACTGACGACTCTCACCCAGTGAAATGTATATAAACAACTGGCACGCTAACTCAGATCGAGGGTGAATTGAAGCAAGGACATTTTAGTTTTTCTTAGTTATGGGAAGAAATACTTAACACTGAACGCAGTGCTATACATCAAAATGAAGCTCTTGAAAAGCTCTATTTTCTGTGCAATTTTCAGGACTATATAGCTAAAAGTATAAGGGAAATTTGTTAAAAATATAATAATATTCTCCTAAATTCGCCTTATCGGCAGTTAATTTGGTCTGTTTTTGTATTTTTAACAAATAGAGTTTTTCAAGCTTTAGTTGGATATATAGACCAACGTTCAGCGTTAAGTATTTCTGCTCATAACTCAGAAAAACTATTTTGGCTTCTTCAAGCAGCCTTATGAGATTTTTATATGCAGTTAGCGTTCCAGTTGTATATCGAGTTCACTGCATGCACTCACCTACACTTGAGCCGGTTCAAAGTGGTAGGAGTGAATGAAATTCCATGACAGCTGCCCTTGCAATTCAATTTAAAATCCATTGATTAACAAGTTTGTACAGAACATCCTGGAAGAACAGAAACCGACGACAATCAATGAGTTACCACGTAATTTAGCAATATTAAATCACTTTTAAATAATTTCCTATTACAAGGTCATATTTACACGGAAATCAATAATGTCATCCCAGGCACTTGCAGTATCCGGACTAGTCAGTTTTCCAACAATAAAATGTGCACGTCTTGGTAGTCATAAACCAGCGAGATCAATGACAACAAAAATTACGGTGAAGCCGCGATCAGATAAGAAAAACAACTAAACATTAGCAAAGTCATATTATAATTTCCTTCGCAGATGTTTCCAATGCACTTCCATAATTGCTTGGGAATTTCTTGCAGTCATCTAGACTCAGTCCACGGAAATCCTGTCCACGCAAAGTTGCTCATTAATGTGTTTAACAGAGTTTCCTTTACAATAATCATCCGCCTTGAAACTCAATAAAACTTGATCAAACAGATTAGTAATTAGGGAGTGGAGTATGGACACGTACATCCGACGATGACATACACCATTTCCAGCTAAATTATCCAAACTCGGCCGATGTGCATGGCTGCTGGTATATAACATAGGCTTCTTTACGACATTCGTAGCAGTACTGTTGAATTACACAATTTGGCCCATGGCCATCCGAAATTGCTTATTCATAAATATTAGCTACAGATGACATTATTCTTGGAAAGAATTTGTTTAGCATGACAGTAGCTATACCAGACAATATCTTGGCTTGCAGTGAGAAAAACAGTTTTTATACCAACAAATTAAATTAAGAGTTTTTTTCACTGATGGTGCTTTTGTTTTGTTTTGGGGGTTTTCCGTGGTGAGGCACATATCTATTATTCTATCCAAACATTTTGCATCTGAAAGGCTTAACTTGATCTTTTTGCGAGTCCAAGAGACACTATAATTCGTAGTTATATTATTTCATCATTTCCTGAATTTGTTCAAAAAGGATGCACTACATAGCTACCCATAACCTTGGCCTAAGTGGATCCAGTATTACTAGTCACAATAATACTGAACGTGGCACCAGGCCATTCGTGCATCAGGGAAAAAAAGGTTTAGAAAGCAATATGATCTAGGAATATTAAAATTGACGTGTTTTCTTTTCTTTTTGAGGAGTTTATTTGCGTACTGAGATGCATATTTTATTTGTTATATGTTTAACAATGTGATGGAATTGATAACATGTTTCATTCCATTTCCATTCGACAATTTTAACTTGAATCGTATACCATCATCATTTCCTGAATTTGTTGAAACAAGCTGTAATACAAATAACCTTGGCCTATGTAAACGCAGCATGGCTTGGATAACCAAGTTTCACATAGTTTCAAACAACACTTTCTCATAAACTGGGTTTACATAATTAACAGCCATTACGAGAAATCTCGCCGTCATTTAGTCCCTTGCAATTAGCTATCGTCAAGGGCATCTCCACGCCATGAGCTAAACAAACGGTTTGTTTACGTTTTGAAATGTGAAATGTGAAATTTGAAAAACCATGACAAAATATTAAAATATTTAACATTGTTTTTGCATATGGTGATGAATGGATAGAAAGTGGATATTCGATGTGCGGAAGTTCAAAAATATGTTAAATTTGAACATTGTTTATATTTGAGGGACCACTTCTGCACATGCGCACAACCGACTTGACATGTCCATTAACACTTGACGGCGCCGGGGTCTAGGGCCAATGAGTAAATGTCTGATCTCCGCCGGCAAAGGGTTCATTTTTACATCAAATGTTTTTCAGTAATGAACAAGTAACAAATCAAGTAAGATTCTGCTGCTATATTATTGGTGAAAGATGCATTAGATATAATTGCGTCTTAATTCTTACCAATAAGAAACGAGGAACTGGTTGTGCCTGTAGTAATTACAGTAATACAGTTATTTAGTGAAACAATTGGTCACCTGGAAAGAATGCCTGGCAGATAACCCTATCATGCATGCTGTTGTTATCCAACAACTTTATATATTTTACTCTGTCTAACGCCAGACGATTTTACTCGTCAAGGGAAGCTCCCAGAAAGTCATGCATAAAGGGATAAGTAATGGCTGACTAGGATCTTGACTCTGCCTTAAAAAAGAAGGGTATACACCTCGTTTTACCTAATATTGGTATATACACTAGAGAATGTATTACCAAATTAAGAACGGCGCCTGATAGCATCAAATAGCATTTTACAAGAGCCGCCTAACTTTTTCAACCTCTTTCAACTTTTTAATCGGCGGAACATCTTAAACGTACCTGCATGGTGAGTTATGTTACCGTTTATAGATATACTGATCATTCGCAAGAGTACGACATGCCCTGTTGCACGTGTTCTCGAGCACCATCTGGTCCATTGCATCCATATATGCATGCATGACCTTGCAAACACTGCAATCACTCGTTCAGGCGGTCTACTTCAAGCACTTACACGCGCCGTCGAGGCTGAACTGTGGATGATATTTCAAGGAGATGACAGGAGCCGATCGCGTGCAAGCTGGGTAAACTATGCTAGGTAGTCATTGTCAGCTTTATTAAGATCATGTAGCACTATAAAAGTATTACTTTATTAGAATTATGTAGTACTATAAAAGTATTACTTTATTAGAATTATGTAGCACTATAAAAGTATTACTCTATTAGAATTATGTAGCACTATAAAAGTATTACTTTATTAGAATTATGTAGTACTATAAAAGTATTACTTTATTAGAATTATGTAGTACTATAAAAGTATTACTTTATTAGAATTATGCAGT
>JAOTOK010043629.1:0-19520 GCA_025770025.1 Virgularia gustaviana
ACGAAACAAATTTGTAGTAATAAAGTTTTAAATGGAATAAACCAGTTGTCGTTTTTATCATTTATATATATATATATTTATGTGCGACGATCTAGATATGGCTCCTTTTTACGCGACACTAGTAATGGGATATCTTTTTATTTTGGAATATGACCCGACTGGAACTCGAAGAACTTTAATAATGAACTACACCAAAATTCCAATTCACCGTGGAAACGCATGAAAAACAATTACCCATTTTAGGTACCCTATATATGTAAGTAGCTACGGCAAAAACCATATAAACTGGCATCTATTACAAAGGTACAGACTACGAAAGCGCGCGGACATCGAAATCGACGATGCAATCTATGCTCGACTGGAAAAAATGTGCATATTCAACGCAGAGAAACACAATTTTCTAAACAAGAGAACAGAACTCTTCGGTACTGAAATTTTGTCACCGAATCAAGACTTTAGTGATGAACATTATGACAGCTTCTATATCCCAAAGTACCCACTATGTTGTCTGAGACACCCACGTTGTTCTCTGTGCAGGTACAATGATAATACATTCTTGATACATAGACCTCACAGTTTCCATTGTGTCAAGTCTGCACAACGAGTTCAAATGTATTTGTATGTGCGTCTATGTATCTATGTATTTAGTTTTATACCCAACTTACCTCCGCTATCCCCTTGACATGAATCTATTCCACCTTGAGGGTAACCAGCACAAATCATTCGATCAGTAATACTGCTCCCGTAGGACTTTCGGCATTCACTTGTGGTCACGATTGGAACTTGAGCTTCTTGCAAAACCTTTGGGGTACTCCCCCCGCTGCTAAGTCGCCCCCAACCTGTTATGTAACAACGTTGACCTAAAAATACATATTCGATTTAATGTAGTGTGGGTAGTGCTGCCTGCAGCTAGAAATGTTTTACTGTTTATGACCTGAAAAAATATGTGCTAAACTGATAATAGATCGCCGTATTAGCCTTGTACATTTCAATGTTTACACATAACAAACATGTGGTGAATGTTTTCTAGTTGTTACCATGTCATATCCCTGCACAAGACAATAATACATGATAATACAAACTCTCTAAATATAAAAAATACAAAAACAAACTAAGAAAATAAAACAAATATATACCCAGAAATCGAAAAATATTTGCTGTCTCAAATGTCCCAAACTCGGACAATTCTGCAGAAAAAGTTCTGAAAAAATTACTTATAATACTTTTTATCACTTCTCCGTTGCCTCAACTAAAATTCGAATCTTGGGCAGTGCGCTAAAATACTCGTCGTATTTTTGTAAATCTCGAGACGATTGCAACAATTGTTTCCCACGACATTTTTGTGAAGTGGTATTTATAGTGGTGTGTTCATTGGATTTTATGGTAAAACGTGATTTAGCTTTGTTACGATTACGGATGCCAGTACGAACTTTTAGCAGCTCTCACGTCATCGGTCAGCAATTAGTCTTAATATATATAAAAAATGGTGCAATAAGTCTTAATATATCGTACGCAATAAAATAAGTATTTTGGGACAACGTACATAACCATCAACAGCAAGGAACAGGAGATAAGCACCAGTACTACTAGCCCACATGCTTATTGGGTTAACTATTTATTGGGTTTTCGTAAAGAATCAGCTGGCATTTTTCAAATATGATTTCTAAATCCATTGCTGTCGTTGAAATGACTATTCACGTCCCCAGAATTCCATTATTGATTATTTATCTATGAAATACGTGTTATTTTATATACGGGTTACTTATACATAGATTTCTACCCCAAACCGGGTAGTTCTCCCTTTCTCAAGGATAATTTCACGAAAGAATGACACTAGGTTTGTTCTATCTTCGCCGGATAAAGAAAATGGGCTCAGCATGCACGTTTTGTTAGCTAGTAATATTAAAAATTGCTTTCGGTAATCATCTTAGCATGACGCTACTGTAACAATATATTTAATAATTATTGAAAATTAAATGTATCTATGTAAACTTGCCAACTAACTCATGCGTTATTCAAATCATTTGCAAGTAGGCACCTTAACTGAGTAGCTGTGCTTCATGGTACATCATGCTTACCTGTAAAGTCAACGCCAGTGTTTATGCAAACTGGTTTAATCCTGTTTGTGTGTTGAATTGGCCGGGATAATTGGATAATTGCAATATCGTAATCGATTCTTTGACTATTATAATACGGATGAACAGTAATACCATTCACTGCGATGTTCATTGTCAGTTCGTGCCCTTCGGTATTACTGAAGTCATGTTCACCAAGACGAACCTACAAAGCATACAAAAATTGTTGTCAAGAAAGTCTGACTGATTCGGCTCATCTTACAGTTACGGGTTCATAACATTTAAAAATCGGACGAAGAACGTTGCTGGAATCATCACGTGACTGCGGGTAATAAACGATTAGATCTAGTGTTTTTTTGTGCTGTAAATTTGCGATTTAGCGATGTTTTCAATAAACGTTAAATGTTTCCAATCTTCAAACACACCTTTCGCTGACAAAAGTCGGTGAGATCATGTAAGTAATATACTTTATGGACCATACCAGGGACTCATAGTATTTGGAATAAATAAGGTTCGTAATCGCTATCAGTATCTTTTTCTCCACAGAGATACAGCCTAGTTAAACGCGCAGGCTTAATTTAACTGATTTGAAATTTGGGTCAATGAAATAATAGTGAGATTACCGATGGAAACAGACCGGAACGCTTATACCACTGGTATATACCATTTTTTTATTATTTGACTATGACGCAATTCTTTCTAATATGGATATAATATGGGTATGAGAACTTTAAAATTACCAGGCCATATTGCGCAATAGCCAAAGCCGCATTTCACGGTAGTGTCGCGCTTTGACTGGGGTTTTCCCCTATAAAATGTTTAATGCTTAACATAGTTTTACAGTTTTCCTTAGTATTTACAAGGCGCAGGTATGCTATGTAACACGATGGCTTCGCTTGTTCCGGCAAATAATGTTCCAAATCTGTTTTGCAGCTGATTACAAAGCTACGTGCTATACAAGCCTACAAACCACAAACGTTTCGACAATGGAAACAATGGAAGACAAAAATAGCATGAACCAACTGTCAGCGAGGTTGTAGCAAAATACTACCCATGGATAAAAACTTGATTAATAGGTTCGTAAAAATTAACTAAATCAAATGAGAAAATAGCGATTTTGTCGGATTGGCTTACGTCCGCTTGCGAATTTCAACTGATGATTTCTAGGAAAGCTATATCTATAAAATACCAATTTCTGCAACTAGCCATATAATAATTGCATTAAGTACATACGAACCTCATAAAATTCCAGGCCGTATATAGTATATGCCAAAACATACAATAAGACTAAGTATACTGTCCAATGTATGCTGTATATAACCTTTTCTAGCTACTGACTTCTATAAGTTATTAACTGACTTACTTTGTTGTCTTCCTGACAGTGAAAATCTTACCTTAACCCTGTTCCAATCAGTGCTTTTGACACAGTGAGCCGCAGTTACAATGTACTGGTTCGAAACAAGGGCCCCGCCACAAAATGGAAAGCTGCCTCGTAAGAGAGAAACCTGCCATGGCCATTCACCAGGAGTAGCTTGTTGTCCGCCGACAATTTTAGGATCATCACTCAGACCAGGACCTTTAGCGCCGCATTTACCCGACGGTGGTCTAGCAGTGGGTCTAGTAGTGAGTCTAGTAGTGGGTCTAGTAGTGGGTCCAGTAGTGGGCATAGGAGGTGTGGGCGACTGTATACAACTTCCCGGGGTAAAGGAAATCTCGTCAAGTGCAATGTCGCCCTGCCAACCATTGCCAACCACACCTTCGAACACAACCTAGAATAGAAGAAACAACTGTAATGTTTCAATCAACTAAACTAAGGAGAAAAACCACAATGTATGCTTCCCGGTTCACACAACCTGCTTCCGGTATTTTAGCGCACCGGTTTATGATGCTACCCATGGTCACACCCTGACCGAAGGAGGCCTACACACAGAAAAGTCCGTGTTGGAAGTAAACAACAACTCTTGGGAAAGATACAGAAAATGCTTTCTAAAAAATTCTCAGTTCTGGCTCAATCTTTGTAAAATGAAATGGGCGTGAATGCCGGGTCTTTGGGCAGAGAACTAATCTATCACAATGTGATGGAGAAACGTACTGTACCCGACGACGTAAACTTGTAATCTTTTGTCAGTAAACAATGAATATTTTATCGTTGGACACTGATCTTTGTCTTTAAAGTGAACAACCATTCTTCTAGTTCATGGTTATCTAAGATTTGTCTCGCTGTAGCTATGTCTTCAACAACCACATATCACAGAATTATTCAAACACTACGGCCGCAATCCTTATAGAGAAGACTAGTTATGAAAATTACTCATTTTGAGTGAGTGATATAATGGTGTGTCGCCACCGATGTGTGTCGTTGAACAATGGCAAAATTGTTAGAGATAAAATCTTCATTTGTGAAATTAGTGTGGGTGTACGAAGGGCTGGATTCGAACCCAGCATGCTCGAAAAACATAATTCCCGTAAAATTATTTCAATTCTAAGACATGTTTAATTAATTATGATGAATTAAACCAAACGACTTGACTATATCGATCAAACGACTCAATTGTATGGACCAACAGTCCAATTATTTAGACTAAAAAACCCAATTGTTGATTAATGAGGCTGTTCTTCGTTCTCGTGCAGTACGGTACAAGTTATTTTTTTGATTTTTAACTCATGGTTACGATATCAGTTCTTAAATAAAATTCAATTCAAACTCAATTCATAACTAGTGGAATTGTTATACATATGTGACACATCACTCACTTGATATCTGCCGTGCTGGCCTATTGCAACATCAACGGTTTTCCATACATTTCCTTGATTTCCCGTTTTTGTAAAGATAATTATGCCATTATTGACCATTACATTGAGCTTGCCAACATTTTGCCCAAACATGTGGTAGGAGAACGTTAAACATTGGCGACCCGACAACTCAGGGGATATCACTTCAGCTTTGTCCCCTTCTTGTCTTGGAGATGATGCTTCAATGTAAAGGTAATACCCTAAATGGTCAAAAATATACTTTAAGAAAAAAATATTAAATAGACCTCGAATCTCGAAACATACGTCTACTATATAATACAACTTCTTTGGATCATGTTTCTGTTATATATCTGGCATGTCTTGATAATGTTGACATAATTACCCCTCAACGTTCTGCTTTATATTGACGAACAGATCTCACATATCTGCGCTATAAGGTTATCGGGAGTTTGGTGTCTGTTTCGCTTTCGCAGTATCGAAGGAGTTTGTGATTGAAGTTATCGATAAGCGGCAAAACATGTCGCTTGTTATGTTTAATGTCTTAGGTCGATGGACACATATAATCTACCTGAAGCCAGTGTCGCAAACTATCAAGCTGCATGCTTTAAATTTATATTCCCATGTTTTTTGCCCGCACCGTTATTGGGCATGAACAATTTGGTTTCAGGACGAAATAATTTGACGGCCAGTTGACAATAAGTTACTTAACCATTGCTTACAAATTTTCGTTAGAAGCTTGATTAAAGCTTATGATTAGTGGTTAATTATTGATATTACTGAGTGGGGTATAAAAATTCCGTTTTGAATTAAATTTAGAAAAAGTTAAACTAGTTGCTATTTCACAATCAACCGCGCGCGTTTCATCCCTTTATTATTTATTCTGGTACTCGCACCCCTCTTTAGCTGCGCCCGCACACCAGCTCAGCGCTCTTCTTATACAAACATATTTTCAACCTGCAACCAAATGAAACCATCTCTTTCTGCTAAAGAAAAGTAAGTTCTAGCAATATTTATATTGTATTCTTAGCGAGATTTACCTGGACTCCCTGTGTCTCATAAGAATCTTTTACAAGTAGACGCACATCAGAAAACATACCTCTTCCTGTAACATCATCAGAAGGTCCTGTGCCAGGAGATGAAGTGCTCCCCTTTTTAACTGTCCAGTTAAACTGGGCCACTCTGTCGGTAAACCTGCATATGTTTCCTGCGTCAAAGTTACAGTCAGCTAAAAGAATGATTTTCCAAATAAGTACATTTTTGAGGTTATCATGTCATTTTAGAAAAAAATAACGTAGCCCTCATATTGGCACTCTATTACATTTGCAGATAACAACAAGAAAATTATGATGATCAATACTTGGAAACATAAACAAGTATCTAATACCAATGACGCGTGCTCGTGAGTTTATATCGTTGTAACATGTCATGCACGTGGTTACTACCCTTCAATTGCATTCATTCTTCAATTTCAGTTTATACTTTTCAATTTCTTGTTAGTGTGTAGAACATTATATCTCCTGATCACAATGATATAAGTAAAATTTACACTTTACAAAAGTGTAAATTAACAAACATTTAAACAGTAATTTTCGCATAGTATTCTATATTTTTCAATATTGTCCCACTCGCAATTCGAACATATATACATAATATGTGTGTAAAATGGAGTTAATGGAAGCTACACTATTCATTAAAAAGGGTCCCATCTTCTGTCGTCTGTATTATCTATTCAAAATGTTTTGAAAAAAATTAATATAGACGGGAATTTAAAGACACGAGTTAGCTAAATAGCTAGTTGGCCCACAGTGAATTCTTGTTACTGTAAAAAACTCTTGGTAAAAAAGGTAAAAATTTGTCTTTCCATTATTTCCGCTCTCAGTTATCTTTATTATAGCATGTGGAAAATATCCAAAATACCAGAAAGATATGTCAAAATGCACGCAATACGTAAACATGTGTCTCGGCTGTCCATGCATGTGTTTGACATCGTCGTTTATTAAGGTCGCTACTGGCATTTCGAACACTGGAAGCCTTTAAAAAGAACGACTCTCTCTTTCTCTGGCATTCGTATAGTATTATGCAATATACACGGCCTGCGCTACTCTCACGGTTTTTTGCGTACTGCAGGCTGTGTATATTGCATAATACTACAAATATCAGAGGGAGAGAGACTTGTATAGAGCAAGTCTAGCATTGAACGGCACTATTCACGCTTCAATTGAATGCAATACAAATCCCTGGTATATAAAATGTAATTCAACAATGTCAATAGTATCCATGTTGATGATGATAGACTATAGTGAATTCTGTGTGTTATTGCTCTGTACGTGGGGAATACAATATGTATATAAGAAAAATACCTGACTGAGGAGACACTGTTGTCACAGTGGGACTGGTGGTTGGACGAGTGGGGGGCTTTGAAGTAGATGTAGGTCTAATTGTGCAATACCCAGGTCTAAATTTTATCTCATCAATTGCTATATCACCCTGCCACGATGAGCCGCGAACACCTTGGAAAACGACCTATGAAAAAGCAAAGAACACATAGCGAAAAACAACGGCCACACAATCACACGGCCTGTTCGCAATAAACTTTATACACTATATTATTATATCAAGGGGATATGGTTCTGACAGTCTGTCCGCATTTTTGAAAACGCTTTTTCTCGTCAGTTTTGATTTGAAACGTCAGCATTAAAGAGGTATTGTTACCATGGCAACGTCTAAATCGAACAACATATGCATGTTTACATTTTCAATCTGTTTAAAGATTATTATAATCATAAGTATTTTTTGCAGCGCCGTAACTAGACGCTTATTTGGGAGGAGGACATATTGATGTATCCATTTCTCCCCGACGAATTTCTTTTATAAGAAACTCGCTTCACAAAAGTAACTCATCGGGCAGAACAAAATATAAAACATTATGAATATGCACCCCCCGCAATTAAGGATGTTGTCACAGCTCTGATTTTTGAATAACGAACTGGTACCCAGTCCGTACTACGATTAAGATGGGCGAAGCTCTTTATTAAAAAATCCCAAGGCTCCTCCATTTCGCGTCCTATCGCAATAAAACTTCACACAAAGCTGTTCCCATCGAATGGCGGAGTTATACTTTGTATCTTGTAGCGTACACATACTTAGCATTGTACCACCACCACCGCCATCGCATTAGCCAAAGTCAACTTCATCGGCCATCACGGTTACAATTAGCATCGTTACCGGTAACCTTTACCGTCGCCGTTACGTTTGGTTCTTATACATCGCCGACATCGGTGATGTCATTGTTCGCGATCACAGTAGAAGAAGGGAGGCAAGATTTCACTCGTCAGTGGTCTACGACAAATGAAGCCACCGAAGGTCTGTGATATATTAAAATTACCGTTACCGTCACCGTCACCGTCACCCGTCGCCGTCACCATCGTCGTCACCATCGTCGTCACCTTCGTCGTCGTCACAGTCGCCGTCACCATCGTAATCACCATCGTAGTCACCGTCGTCGTCACAGTCGCCGTCACCATCATCGTCACCGTCGTCGTCGTCACAGTCGCCGTCACCATCGTAGTCACCATCGTAGTCACCATCGTCGTCGTCACCATCGTCGTCACCGTCGTCGTCACCATCGTGGTCACCATCGTCGTCACCGTCGTCGTCGTCACAGTCGCCGTCACCATCGTTGTCACCATCGTAGTCACCGTCATCCGCCACTGTCGTCCGTCACCGCCATCGTCACTTGTCACCGGCACCATTACCGTCAACTGTCACGATCACGTCAGCAATTAAGACAGATGATCTTCTGATTAGGTAATTAGTAGCTGAAGTTACAGTATGTATGTTATGATGAATTAAACCAAACGACTTGACTATATCAATCAAACGACTACTCAATTGTATGGACCAACAGTCCAATTATTTAGACTAAAAAACCCAATTGTTGATTAATGAGGCTGTTCTTCGTTCTCGTGCAGTACGGTACAAGTTATTTTTTTGATTTTTAACTCATGGTTACGATATCAACACATAACTCACTTGATATCTTCCGTGCTGGCCTATTGCAACATCAACGGTTTTCCATACATTTCCTTGACTTCCCGTTTTTGTAAAGATAATTATGCCATTATTGACCATTACATTGAGCTTGCCAACATCTCGCCCAAACATGTGGTAGGAGAACGTTAAACATTGGCGACCCGACAACTCAGGGGATATCACTTCAGCTTTGTCCCCTTCTTGTCTTGGAGATGATGCTTCAATGTAAAGGTAATACCCTAAATGGTCAAAAACATACTATCAGAAAAAATATAAAATAGACCACGAATCTCGAAACATACGTCTACCTTTCGCTCCTGGCTTACAATTTGCACTTCCTACGCGGACTACAACTTCTTTGGGTCATGTTTCTGTTATATATCTGGCATGTTTTGATAATGTTGAAATAATTATCCCTCAACGTTCTGCTTTATATTGAGGAACAGACCTCACATATCTGCGCTATAAGGTTATCGAGAGTTTGGTGTCTGTATCGCTTTCGCATAATCGAAGGAGTTTGTGATTAAAGTTATCGATAAGCGGCAAAACATGTCGCTTGTTATGTTTACTGTCTTAGATCGATGGACACATATAATCTACCTGAAGCCAGTGTCGCAAACTATCAAGCTGCATGCTTTAAATTTATATTCCCATGCTTGTTGCCCACCATGCACCGTTATTGGGCATGAACAATTTGGACAAAAATAATTTGACGGCCAGTTGACAATAAGTTAATTACTTGATCATTGTTAACAAAATTTCGTTAGAAGCTTGATTAAAGCTTATGATTAGTGGTTAATTATTGATAGTATTGAGTGGGGTATAAATTCCGTTTTGAAATAGATTTGGAAAAAGGTAACACCTTTGGTTTGACCGGTTGATGAACCTCATCATAGCCCATTTTAATCGACATGTGCCCAAGCTCGGTGAAACGCAACGCCAAGTAAATTAGCTCGATCTAAGGATCCCATAAGTATCTTTTACAAGTAGACACACATCAGCATAGGCGTATATACCTCCTCCTGTAACATCATCAGAAGGTCCTGTGCCAGACGATGGAGTGCTCCCCTTGTTGGTTTTCCATTGAAACTGGGCCTCCCTGTTTCTAAAACTGCATATGTTTCCTGTGTCAAAGTCACAGTCAGCTAAAAGAATAATTTTCCAAAAAGTACATTTTTGAGGTTATCATGTCATTTCAGAAAAAAAAACGGAGCCCTCATATTGACTCTATTACATTTTCAGCGAACAACATGAAAATTATAATGACCAATACTTGGAAAGTATAACAAGTAACCAATACCGATGACGCGTACTCGTGAGTTTATATCGTTGTGGAACTGTGCCAACATGTCATGCACGTGGTTACCACCTTCAATTGCATTAATTCTTCAATTTCCATTTTTTATACTTTTCAGTTTCTTGTTGGTGTGTAGAACACTCGAGCATATATACCTACATTATGTGTGTAAAATGGACCACACTATTCATCAAAAAAGGGCCCAGCTACTGTCGTCTTTATGATATAATCAAAATGTTTTGAAAAAATTAAATATAGACGGGAATTTAAACACGAGTTAGCTGAATACTTGGCCCACTGTCATACATAAATTCTTGTTACTGTGGTAAAAGGTAAGTAAAAATTTGTCTTTCCATTATTTCCACGTTCAGTTGTCTTTATTATAGCATGTGGCAAATATACAAAGTACTAGAAAAATGTGTCAAAATGTCACGCAATACCTAAAAATGTGCGCAGCCTCCATCGTTATTCCTATTAAAGCAACAATGCAATTACATGGGATACGGACCAACCCACGGTGGGACGAAAAATAATTGTCTCACCCCTCCATGCAATCGCAATTTGCCGAGTTGTTCCCGGCGAGTTTAATTTGCATCCTGCTTTACTACCCTTTGCAGTGCAATAAGACATCAATTTGTTGCTTGGCGCCATTGAAGCTCTGGAGAGACATAAAACGGGGAGACCGACTAACATTAACCGTAACGTAAATATTAACAGTTTTTACCGTAAAAATCAGAGTGCTATTATTATTCCCGCTTGAATTTCAAACTCACCCCGGCTGCGAGACGGCCATGTAATGACACGGAATTAAAAAGACAACTCGGCAAGCTGTCCCACCTCGGCTAGCTACCAGGACAACTCGGCCCATGTAATCAGCCCCTTACCTTGTACCGCTGGTATCGTTGGCCTTGGAGGCGCGCTTTCTATGTTCCGCTTGATCCAATCAGCAAACTCGGATATACGGGCAAACACTGTAAACTCGTTATCCCCAGAACTGCACGTACGGCTACCCCATGACACAGCACCATGAAGATACCACAAGCCAGATGATTTATCCTTGCATACAAATGGTCCTCCGGAATCCCCCATACATCCACTCACGGTACTGGATCCTCCAAACCCAGCGCAAATCTTAAGAAATAGGAAAAGGTTGCTACTCGCCACAATAATGATGGGCTTTTACGGAACCTACATAAATTCATCAGCCCGTATACAGGGCTTGGTTTCTGGTTCGTCACTTTTGTTCGTTGCAGATTGCAGAATTGCGGACGGTTGTGTTTACGAAAGTTCCGATAAATTTCGACATCGCACTATCGATTGGGACCTTTCATGGGACCTTAGCTGAAGCCATGAATTCTAAGAGTTCATCTGCGACGGTAAAGAAGTGAAATAGTGCAAAAACTAAAAAATCCTTTTATCTACTTCTCCTATACACGGTAAATGGCGATCGACTCGAGGGCACTCAAAGAAGTTTGATATAGCAAATAGCGATTTTATCGTGATATGGTACTCTGGGAAACATAAAACTATTACATTGAATGGGAAGGTTGGTGAACAAGTAAAACAACATCTGATTAATTCTCATATATCGCCAATTTCTGAGAATTATGAAAGTATTGACGAAAGCCATGACAGTAGCGTTGATGTTTGAGTGAGTATTGAGAATATATCGCTCCATTTGGAAATTTTGCAAAGCCGTGTTGACTTGTTACAATCGATACGCTTACAAGGACAAGCGATCTAAGTACTAAAGTTGCGAGTTTGGAGATTGGTCTCGAAGAAGAAAAGTATAAAAACATGTGCTTGGAACGCGAAGCAGAGCGCCTGAATAATGAAATTATGATAATCAAATGATCTTGATACAGCCCAGTTGTGGAAGCGGAACTGCGGAAACAATTGATTCTAACAACATGCACTTTAGTCTGAAATCCAAAGAAATTTCCAAGCTAGGATCTATCAAGATTCACACCATGTCAACTATCAGCGCTGCCGATCAACATGATGAAATAAACGACACCGATATTTTGAATACTGATCTAGTTTCATCCATAATCAATGATAGTCATCAGCTAGCCTTTGGTCAAATAACTTCCAATTCTAATTTTCCAAACAAATGTGTTAAACAATGGGATAATGATTTAACTGGCAAAGAAGCATCACTGATTTAACTGGCAAAGAAGCATCACTTATTATCGAAGACAGCCATCAGACAACCTCTGGTCAATCAATTTCCATAGGCACGGAGTTCGTCGGGGCTCAATCAATCAACAGCAAGTAAACCAACAAGGTAGAGTGCAATATTCCCATCGTCAACTACACGGGACTTAGCAAACCAACTCTCAAAGTATGAACCCGCCTCACGGCCGGAATAATCCGAAGCGTAGAGTTTATTTCGGAGGAGTGCCCCAGTAGATCGCATGCAACAAATCGTGCAAAAGGCATCTACAATTCGTATCAGATTAATCCAGGCCTCTCTCTTCCCTAGCTGGTATGAAAAAAAAAACAATGGTTTAAGTCAAGTTAGCCTCGAGGTGGTCCTCCTCTATGATTAATAATAAAAGATGTAGAAATCCTTCTAATGTAATAAATATTTAAATCAGCATCTATAGCTAAAACGAAGTCGCATATACCGACGTTTTTGTCTGCCAATGTGGGATCCCTAGCCTTCTTCTAAAAGTAGAAGAACTCCGTTTATTGCTACAAGTACAACATATACTGTCGCTGATTTTGTAGCTATTTCCGAATTCAACATGGCTACATGATGGTATTGATGACAATCTACAATCGACGTGATAGACTAAGCGGTAGAGGAGTAGTAGTTTGTGCCTATATATCAGAGACTATCCCTTCTAGGCGACGTGACGACCTCGAAAATTGTAATATGAATGTGTGTGGGTATGGATTAGACCCTTCCACCCCCCAAGATCTATCACTGGGATAATAATTGGAATTGTTTACAACCCTCCTGAAAAGTCTATACAAGAGCAACGTGACCTTGTGGCTTGCCTAGTTGAAACTTTGGATGTTGTTCGAAACACGTACCCAGAATGTGGCATCGTACTGTTAGGTGATTTTTTAACAACTTTAAAGTGGAAATGCAAAAAACTGCAATTTTGGCGTCAATCCCCCCGTCTGAGTTATCGTTCCAGTCTTTTATAGAGTTCACTGACACTACTGTAGTGTCCAGGACTGTGTGGGTCACGGCCATTTGACATCCTAATGTCCATTGACATTGCCGCAGACCAATGAACCCAGTAAACCCAATCAAGAATCCAATAAACACCTTCTCCTAGGTTGTGCCTTAGTACGCCACCACACTACTTTAGTGTTCCTCTCAACAGGGCGGTGTAATAATACCCATTCTTATAATAGTGAGTACCTAGGGTACTATATCAGCCAGTATAGTAACTGGGTACTGTAACCGGGGCACTACAGTAATACCAAGAGAAGAACGAACTATCCATTGAACATTCCAATTTGTCCATTTGACATTGCACGTGCAGAGGAATTGGGCATTAATCGGTAAACAAGGAGGGGTCGCCTTCACTTTTCTCTTGGTGGCAATAGTTTAACCTTTTCTTACCATTTGTGGAGATACAAGTGATCCCATGTGCTGACGACATTTTGACTCTGAGATAACTGGCAGACGAGCTTCTTGTAGAATCGTAGCTCCAGGTCTGTTGTGTCCCATTCTACCCCAACCTATAATCAAATTTCAGATCAATCTACGTTTTACCACAACAAATTATTAGTTTTTATTTTTGTAAGCTCACATATTAGCTTTAAGCATAACCATCTTTGTCTGAAAATTTTGTGGTTGATCTACTAGCATAATTGAATCGCAGTATAGTTCTACATATTTGCAGATTCTGACCAGCGCAAAAATAGGCAACCAATATGTGCAGATTACTGCTTACAAGCTCTGTAGAGCAGTCTGATGGGTACAAGGATCTGGGTATAAATAACTTTACTATTCTAGATATTGCTTCTTGCAACTAGCAAAGAAGTAAATCCGCGCCATTTTGGTGGATCAGGTTTAAATACAGATTGTTACCATTTATTTTCTGTGTTATCCAGTTTTCCGCAAAAATGGTCGGGTATTGCGGTCGTTGACTAGTTAGAACTGTGCGTGCGAATTCACTGCAAAAATATACCTGAATACTGATTATTCATTCATGTATTAACCCTAAAGTCAGTCACAGTCTTTATAGATTTTACTCTGGCGAAACCAGACGATTTTACTCGTTAATGTGGACCATTCAATGATGTGAACCCACCTGACTTTAAAGGGTTAATAATAATCCAGCATCGTGAGAAATATAGTAAATAAAATATAGGCAAATTTCTTCTTAGTATTGTAGTATGGACTGATAGACAGAACCGACTGGTAAGATTCCAAAACGAGAAATCTCAATCGAATAATAAAAATCAGAGCCTGGGTCAAAGTACGAAAATGAATAGGCATAATTTAGAAAACTGTAAAAGACTAACGTTTCCTTGCCTATGCGCAACATTTTCAATGTGAAGGAACATGAATATGATACAATAATATTTACAAGCAATCAAATCGACACAATAGCGAAACAAAGTAGAAGTAATTAAGCAATGGTTAAAATATTCTATCTTGCAAGGAAAAAGCTGTGCTTGAAGACCATATCAGTCACTATACCTGTTATATAACAGTTTCTACCAGTATCTTCGTCGACTGAATTCCCTTGGCTTGGAAGACATATCGGACTAATCTGGGGCTTCAAATCCACTTTACTGGATAACTTAATTAAAGCTGAAACAAAAATTTATATTTTTTTTTTCATTTTTTGTGGAGTGATAAAAATATATACCTAATACAAGATACAGTATAATGGGGAACTATACACAAATCGTCAAATATTTACAAAATTAATTAATGTAGAAATTAGCTATGTTGAATATTGTGTTATAAAGTTGGACTTGGACAATAGGAAGAGTTAGAATAAAGATGTCGGTAAATGTGGGAGGTCTTTTGTATTAGTGTGTTCTCTGACTCTCATCGTCAGTTTGTGTTGCGTAGCTATGATTAGAGGATCAGTATTCTATATTTGAAGTATAGGTGTTGGTCGTTTTCAGTCGCGTCTAAGTTGTTAGTTGCGTCAGAGTTGTGTTTGTCGTAACAATATCTATATTTTAAGGGTAGATCTAAGTCCGCTAATGTCTTGTCAGTTGTAATAAAAGCTTATTACCGCTTTTGCATCGACATCAATTTTTTCCCTTTAAAGAAGCATTCCTCAACATCTCAATTATATAGTCGTTCGTGGTTTAGCAATTTCCTTGTGCGGGATGAAACGCTCGATGAAATCCAGAGAACACACTAACACACACGAAAACACACACGTTTACTGACATCTTTCTCTTTACTGACATCTTACTCAACTCTTCCTATTGTATAATCCTCTATGCCTCATCTTGTTTTAACCCTTTGACAGCGACCAACATTCTTTAGTATTTTTCTCTGGCTAACGCCAGAGGATTTTACTCGTCAACGGGGAAGGCCTCGCCCACAATGGGTTAAAAACTATTTTATTTACGCTTTGACAGAAACCAGCAGTCTTTAGTATTTTACTCTGGCTATACGCCAGACGATTTTACTCGTCAACAACGGGGAAGGCCTGGGTGACAATGGATTGAATAATTATAGGATTTAGATTCCTAACAGATACATACGTACTCTCCCTCGCAGTCGATGGTCGTATGGTCACTAACACCCCTAAACGAAATCCCGCACAGGCTGCGCGGTAACGCATGGCGTGTTCGGCAACGTTCGCCAAATGTAAATTGCGCTAGTTTAGCAATGATTGCAAACAAGTCTGAGCAAGGTGTAAAACTATGCTCAACGGTATACGTACCCACGTCATAATTAAGTTTTCCATAACGAGGATGAACGATGATTTTCTCAGAAGTCTTGTCAACAGTATGAGATTCCATGGAATTGAAGTTGTGTTCACCTTCAGAAGAAAATGGTGAAATTTATTGATGACTCTCAGCTTGTTTTAAGGGGGTGGGTCCGTAGGCGTTAGGAGCGCCAGAATACTGGTAGGAAATCCTCGAAGCAAAGTTAACAAATAAATACGAGAAAGTCAATAACAGGCGGACGTCACGGGAGAGATGTGCAGCAAACTATTCCCAACATAACAGGATTGTGGCTGTTACTGCGACGCTGCGTTACATCATGCGAGATCAATGTTGGTGAGATTGTATTGGGAAAGCAGTATAAAATAACTTTGTACATATTTCGAATAGTTATGGGCGGCATTATTGGACTGGCGCCACTGTGTTCCGTCCCTATTTGGCAATTTTTATAGAAGTTTGAAGGTCCAAATGCTTAAGAATTGCTAACCTAATCTTACGACAATATCTCGAGCCTGTTTTCCTTCAACGCAATGTGCTGCCGTAATAACCCATTGGTCATTGATTAAAGAGCCTCCACAAAAGTGAAATCTCGAACCACTTCCTCGTAAAGAAACCTGCCATGGCCAGCTGTGAGAAGCAGCATTCTGTCCGCTTACGACTCTCGTAGAGTATCGTTCACCGCATTCTACAATGAAAGGTTCGATTATAAATATCGCATCTTTAGACGATTTTACTATTCAAGGTGAGGAACGTCTGGAAAAAATGTCTTGCAATACTTACTTGCCTGGGCTGTGACCTGTGATGAAAGTATGAGTATGAGTAGCATAAGAAAACCCAGTTTCTCCATGATTGCTCTTCTCGTTAGGACGAATGCGGATTATGTGATTGAATTTGCTATATTTCCTGCTTTATTTATACGAATCCATTCCCTATACTGACAGTATGTAGCTAGGAGAATCAGCTGAGCAGGTGACTGAGTAATCCATAGCCGCTCTACAAATAATACTGCTTTAACAAGCAAACATTTAAACTAGGTTCTTTGTGTTAATTGTGATACAGTGCTGACACAGTTGGCCTTTTTACTCAAACTGACAAATGAAAACCACCGCTAACAAGATAAGACAAAGACTTCAAAAAGACATTTCGGGTATTAGAACAAAACACACGACAGAATACGATTCTTCAGGAACTTTTGTTTCAAAAATCAGTCTAGCATGTTCACAGGAATTGAAACAAAAACTCAAGAAATCTTACTTATTATGACAACTGATCTAATCTTACGAAGATGCGTGCTGTAAGAGCATCATATACAGTTAAATAAATCTATGAATGCAAAAATGTTAATTCGTTAATAAAAATAAGACATTTGATAAACGTTGCGAAACTATCTTGCTCTAAAAAATAATTTGAAGTACTGCATGTTTGCGGATACAATTTGTTAAAAAATTAAGAAGTTTTAGGGCCGTGATATTTTACTCAAATTTCTGCTTATCAAGAAATTTTTGTCACGTTTTATAGAAGTTCACCAGCCAGGCGCTGTGAACTCTATATGTAAACTGTAATGCTAACTGCATATAAGTATGCCTATAAACTGCTTGAAGCGTTAAGGGTTTTCTGAGTTATGAGCAGAAATACCTAAAGTTGAACGTTAGGTTATGTATCAAAGCAAAGGTCTCAAAAGCTCGATCTAGTGTGCAAAGTCCAAGACTGTAGGATCGAAGGGAAATTTGTTAAAAGTCCAATGTCGTATTTTTAGGGAGTTTCTCTTTAAGCTACAGTGTTGAAAATTACACACAAAATAGTGCTTTTGAAGAGCTTCGGTTTGGTATATAGACGAACATTCAATTGGTGTTCCAGTTGTTTACATTGTGTTCACTGGTCAGCCCAAGCCTGAAACTTGTGTAGTGAATTCTGGTGTGTGACATGGGCTCGGGGCCTGCAATATGGTCGATAAACCTAGATTCTTTAGGAGCTTGGTTTTATGCGTGACTCATAACCCCATAAAGCAAGGCACATAAATAGGGATCGCAAAGAATGGAGACAGGATATCTGGCGCCTCAGTTGCTAGGACGTTGAAAGTAGAAAGTTTCTTTAGATCGTTACGCTTGTTGAAACGTACAATGTACATGAGAGCCGAGCGATTTCGAGACGGACGGCGAATATCTCCAGCTTTGCGGCGATATCCTGTGTGTAGTTCGTACGTAGTCTGTTATCTGCTGTCGAATTACAAATATAATGAACATCATCAGTGGATAGTAGATAGCTACATATGCAAGATCAATTACAAAGTTTCAAATTAAAGGGGACTCTTTGGCAAACTGATTACTTTGGGTTCTTCGCATGGTCTATATTTCTCATATAGATTAGTCTCTGTGACCAACATGAGAAATGAAAAAAATTCAGAAGCACATCAATGTGGTGAAAGACAGTTAATTCTGGTCAATAAAACGGTGAATGGGTCTTCCTTGATATAAGATTTTCATGGCATGCGGTAAAATCTGACAGACGTTTCAAACACTGAGGCGAATAGAAATCTAACTGAAAACATGTTGGAAAAAATATTTTCAGAATGACCCGACGTTAAAGCCTATAGCAGGCATCTTTTTAGATTTTGTTGCACTTCATTTGACTATTATGATATTATATCGAGTCCTGTTGAACTATACCGTCCCGTTGAGATTTAATTTAGTTATCTATTGTATTGCATTGTATTGTATGCAAAGATTAGCAGTTTTTCGTTACTAATTGCAGTTTTGCACAACCCAAAGGGGCTGTGAATTAGAAAACTCGCACAGGTATGCACAGCTGGCCGATTTAAATAAACGGGTGGTATATATACATTTCTATTTTGAATATCATAAAACAAATAATGGTTCCCTTTTCTTTTTAAATACCGCCATGTGCCATTGAAACATATGCATGTGGAAAACGGAGACTGCTTGCAAATCCTAATGGGGTAAAGTATATTGAAAGAAAAGCACTGCAATTCGAAGTTAAAATCCTCTGCAAAAAGTAACACACTAGCTATCTTGTTTAACAAGATAGAATAGCTGTTCAATTATTAAACTATTAAAATATTCAATTACTAAAATTAGTAAATTTAGCTGTTCGTTCATTGGACTCTAAATTCGACATTTGATTAATACATTGGGTAACTCCATATAGTGATTGTTGGTACCGCTTTAATTAAACCGATGTTTACCGCTGTCTGCAGGGTATAATACAATTGCTATGGATTAACTACATGAATAGATTCATTAGGAAACATATTGAGATATTTTATGCGCCAACCAGAACTTTTTAAATGGTATTTTTGAAGAAATCTTCCGCTTGATATTGAGCTATTTCGGACATAAATTTCCAAAGATATAACGTTTGGAAGGTATGAGCTTTTTTGATGTAAATAAAATATTTGCTTGCGAATAGGGATTTTATGAATGCCGCCCTGTGTAATTTCCTTCTAATAATATGTAATG
>JAOTOK010043740.1:0-19506 GCA_025770025.1 Virgularia gustaviana
GAAAAATCTTTTGAATTTAGACAAAAGACGCGCGAAATTTTTCTCATTTCGCCGACCGTGGAATCGGCCCTTATAAACATGCAACAACTAACAAGTCAAGTGAAAGTGAAACAAAAACGCCATTCGCATATCCAAATCATTCATGGCAAAGTCTAACTAAAAAAAACAACATAGCATTTGTGGTTGTAGTCCAAATTAAGAACAACGTCAACGTGCAATTGTGTCATACTCGCACCATTTCTCATAAAATATACATAAATTATTTAGTGCTAAGCAAATATTGTCAAACAAATGGTCAGCTTTCCTTCAATCATGATTCCATAACATCAAATTATCTAATTATTTTCACCTTCAGCTTGCCTTTGCATGCCGGTAACGCTCGGAGAAAACTCACGCTATTCAATAAACACATAAAATATCTCGTTACCAGTCCTAAAATATCAGCTTTTTGTTGTACGTCCACATTCATAAAGTTTCTTTCTTAGTAATCAAGAAAATTGCTTTCTGATATTTGGGAATTTTTGTAGCAGATTAGAATTTTTTTATGAGATTTTCAAAATTGATAAGCAATGGCTGACCACAAACACGGAAAATCAAATTAACTTGCCCTTAAAACACTGAGTAGTTATCCACCTAACATCTATTTGATAGTTTTTTAGAGTGTGCGATAATTAAGAAATGTTTTTCCGCATAAAACTTCATGCTTAAAGCTCGCATTACACTGCACAAAGACGAAACCACACCAGTAAATGACTTGAAATGCCAAATGTTTAGACTATAAACAAGTGTTATTCAGTTAGGAAGTGTTTTCTCGAACTTCAAACCTTCACAGAACACTATGCTATTTTAGGTCGGTATAAGCTCATACTCGACATAATGTTGATTTCTGTCATGAGACCAAGCTCGCTAATAACCCAGTTAGTGACCGCGCCAAACAGGCAGCAAGCTATTTACCGGACAATGTTGTCCAAAAGCCAGGGATGATCTTCCGGGGTCGGGGATCCCGCGAGGGAAAATCTTCTGAGATACGACAACTTCTCGCAGGCTCGTTTAGTGACAATATCTTACAGAATGCTATATGTAATGAGGTATATTAAAGTATATGTAAAAGACAGAATACAGGAGTATAACCACTGGTTTCAGCGCCAAAGGTCCGTGCATGAAGCAACCCCAAATTTAGATCTCTTCCAAATTTCCAAATATGTACTGTAGCTTACACGTGCTTACACTAGTGTTGTATAGCTTAACCATAATTACGAGGTCCTTGAAATCTTGGACAACCACATTGATACCTCACTGGGTGGAGGTACAGAAACTATTGCTTTACTAAACTATTTGATATTGTATATTGTATATAACAGTACCAGAAAATGTAGGAGTACTTATCAACTGCCACAGTTTCAGACATTTTAGTAAAATCCTTGGAGCCGTTAGTATCTCGTGACTAGATACACTAGCAATAATATAGATGTTGTAACTTGGGAGAAGGTAAGATGTAAATGAATCTAATGATCACTTCTTGGTGTTATATTAAAAAAAGATCTCTAGGAGTCAGCGCCAAGAATTTTACAAGAATTGAATGAATAATATATGTTTTACAGTATAAATGTTCAAGGTCACTGGCTTGAAATCTGACTTTTGGGTTGTCATATACCAAGATTAGAAATGTAAAAATGTTGTTGTTTTATGTTTTCGTTGTGTAACTTTGCTTACAGCATAACCCTTTCCATCCATATCACTTAATAACACTGGAAGGTTACAGAGCAAAATTATATTTAAATACATGGTCATAAAAATTCGTACAGATTTCTTGCAAGATTTTTATTCGCATACCGCGTTAAATTTGATGTCCAACCTAGTTTGGGGATAACATAGGTCTCACGCGTGGTTTGTCCTTCTCTACCAGAGAATACCTCTAACTATTAACAATGATTTGATGTTGAGTGATCGTCAATTTGATGGTAAACTACAGCGAGTTTTGTCTATGTAAAAAGTAGCTAATGCGGAGTAGCCAAAATAAAAATTGAAAACGTTGCTCAGTTTATTTTGCCCACAGGCCAACCGCCTAGACCTCGGGGTACTAACTCCGATCGGATATTTACGTACTTCCGGATTCCCAGAATGTGGTTAATAAACATAAGAGAGTTCATGACTAGGTTTTACTGATTATACTTATTTCACTATATAGTAGCCAGAAAGAATAATCAGGAAGAAATATGTCAAAATCGAGAAGTCTTGTATCGATCTTGCTCATAACAAATGTGGAACACAAATGTGAACATTGTTTTCATTGTATAAATTTTTTGGAAATTTTCCTGAACTCTGGTATATATTATTATTTAAAAGATCTCAAACCCCAGCAGTGATAGATATTCAGCTAGTATATATGATATTCTAAGAAATTAGAAACAAAACGTTTGTTTACTTTAAGCCGCTGTAATCTGTTACAATATGTGATTGGGCTCCCTGTACTGTGAGCTGAAGTGCTGATAAAGCTATGGCTCCTTGGCATCATCTTGATACATACTGTAACCCTGATTTAACGCAGAACTAGCAAACCCAGAATGGTTGATCACAAGGCTTCAGTCCACTTTGCCGACGTTCAGGAGAAAATGTTGGTCAATATGGCATAATATTTATGTCAAGCTTCTAACGGCAAAAGAACGGTCACGAGAGAAGAATGCCATAAATAAGGAAATATTTGTTGACATTTCGGCGATATCTTGAGAATGCGGTTTATAAAAAAAGGTTTTATTTATATTGAAGCATATATAAGATGTGGTTTCGAAATATGAGAATTGAGAGAAATGGTGATAAAACTTCAATGGTGGCATATTTGTATATCAAGTAAAAGCCGTAAAACTTCAATTCAATGAGGAGACCACATGTCAAATTTGCGCGAGTATGCAACAAAACGTCGACGGTTTACGTTTTAGCATTAAAACCAATTTTGTCTTTAACCACTTATTAAACAAAACGTTTTGGTGTCAGAGGCACCAGAAAATCATATGTAAAGCCCCCAGGTACTGAAAGATAAGATACAGTCCTGCATCTTGGTAATGTCCATAGGGACATTTGTTTATCTCATTCACAAGACTCGATTTCTGACTATGGGAATAAGTCTGCTTCGCTAAAACTAACTGGTTGTTTCCGCCGGACGCTCCCAACATCGGATCTTCATCGTGCAAACGAGCGTTAACAACGACGAGATGTCTAAACGCACTATGACATGTACACAGAAGTACTGAAAACATCGTGAGATTTCTACATATGACCGAAGAAATCGAACAAAATGTAATGTGACAAAACATTACATTGTTTTAGTGTTTTATTTTTTAAATACAACGTGAATTGTTCTTTAGAGAGTCTAGATTCACTCGGTCATCAAATGTCTCCACTTACAGTATATGAACCAAAAATGTAATGTAAATTTTCAATTTTAAAATTATATCCTTTGTTATACAATAGTCCAGCTCTAGTCTAGGAGTTTCATTCTGACCAGTATAAATTTCATCTTAAAATAAAATGGGTAATATTAAAATTGTTCAAATCATCTTTGAAATTTGAAATTGGTTTAAATGCTCTCATGAAATTTGAAATTGTTCAAATTATCTTTGAAATTTAAAATTGTGCAAATCATCTTTGAAATTTGAAATTGTTCAAATCAACTTGATTGTTTTATCATGAAATCGTAAATAGAATATTTTCAGTGTAAATTCATGTTCAACAGGCTTTTTTAAAACCATCTGATTTAAAACATATCATGGTGTGATTTAAAATTCTATAAATAAACTACAATAGCAATCGTTGTTGTCATTACCCAAGTTTAAACTGGGAGCGGTTCACACAGTATTAGAATATTTTGTTCGCTTTTGTCATTAGTTAGGAATGAGGCCGGGTTTCATCCAATTTATAGACATCTTCCTGTATAAAACCTCAAGTGTCTTCCCATAAACCTTTCCTGGCTATGTTTCACATGTTTTTCTGGATAGGATTTCGTTATTAATTGAAGAATAATTAATGTGTACAAATACGGTAATGTATTTTTTGCCAAAAAAGATCAGCGACTTGGAAACATGCATGTTTTCTTGCTAATTCGGCATCTGGTAACTTTACTAATTAGGAGGTAAACTGCATGTTTTTAGAATCAATAAGATTAAACAGAAAAACTCAGCCAAAATAAATGTTTTCATTTGATTGTTTCACATTCAACACTTGAGTGCATGAAGAACAGTTCATGTTTATATGAGTTACACTCAGATTTGCCAATATTTGCTTTCCTAGTGGAAGTATGATTCACAGAATATGATATTATCTTTGTTTTACTCTTTGTAAACAAGAGCTATTATGCACAAACGACTGCCTGAGCTCACTCAGCAGAGCATTTTAATACATGTGAAATTAAATTTTAGACTGATTCACTCTACATCATGACACGAAACGGGGTCAAGACCAATAATAATATAATTGTATTACTGACGGCAACTACAAATTAAAAATGTGAAAGAAGTTTTAAAACTAAGCAGGTTTACGAAAAACGCAAGGGAAGCACTTGACAAGAAGCAACGCACATGACGTGACATTCTCTAGAACGTCTAGCTTGTGATGGAAGCTTACGATCCGTTTATCTGGCAACTGACTGCGACTCAAATTATAGTGATGTAAACACACCACTGAACACATACAGGACAAAAGGATATGCTAGACCCTAGAAGCCCTTTATTTATTGAGTGCGTGAAACACAAGTTGTCGGCAGGTAGCGTTCTCAAAAGATCTAGATACAGTAGTGTTAAAATTATGACCTAAAAGGGTGTTTCATTGCAAGCGTAGTCTGGCAACTGTAGAGGTGAATAACACTGGGTCATATTGCTAGCACACTGACTATCACACTTCAATATCAAGTGTCCAAGTTTCAGCACTGCAAAAATAAAATCATATTCAACACGTCTTATACACAAAAGGATTACGACTTGAAGTCAAGTCACACAGAATTGATAACGGCTAGAGCAAAGCTCCAAATCTCATAAAAATTGATTTATTTTACCAATTTAACGAGATCGTAAAATATTGGCGAGTAGTGAAACATACATGTGGTTAAAACGACACCAGCTGAATACAGTCTGCACGACAACGAAATACACATATATTATATTTCTGAATACCAATTTGAATTTCAAATTTAGCAAGTGATTGCATATAAACGGTATGTCGAGTATTTTAGGAGTTACCAGCTTATATGTGAAGGCAAACAATCTCAGTGGACCTGTATATTTCAGCACAACTGAGACAGATTAAAATACGCGATACTATCCACTGTGAAGTACTTCATGTTATCTCCAGTAAAAACGTTGAACACCAGAATATTTCAGGGTCAAATGTCATTAGTACCCATACCACCCGGCGCGGCATAAAGAATGCGTTGAATATCGCGCATAATTTGCGCAAAGATTGACGCGCGCTGTTCAATATACGAAGCATTTAAAAATCAGTTTTTCTCGTAGAGAGAATTGCGGTTTTCATGAGTCTTACAAAGAAACCGCAACAGCCATAATAATTTTCGGCTAGGATTGGAGTCGTTTAGCGATACGAATTAACAATTATAACCAGGGCAAAGAAAGGTATCGACGTATCGTTTGTCTTTATAGATGATTTCAATTGGTTTCTTTTCGACAATATTTTGCGTGACATGAACATGTAGAAAGCTATATAGTTACAAAATTGCGTGTAACAAAATCGAAATTAAATTAAAGTATCTTTCAAGCCTATGGTATTTCAAATTTGAACTATAGCCCCCAAGCAAAGCAAAGTACACGCATCTTGACACAAACATTTACAAGGAGCTTTATCAAACAAAATTGTTCTGACGTTTACATTGAATAATTACCAAAGAAGTAAATATATGCTTACCTACTGTCGTATTGAATGCCATTAGTTCATTATTATTTCCCTCTTATAAGCCTTATGTTTATATACGACCATGAAAGACAAATTCTCACGCAGATACATTCATTTTATCAGTACATATCTCATAATAAAAACACTTACTTTCTTGCTGCTTGCGGTGCCACCAAATGTAGCGAAGATGACAAGGAGGAGTGCTAGAACTCCGTACAACCTGAAAAACATGGCCAGGTCAGTCTCCGTGAACAAACATTGTAAACTACACAAACCACTGGTTGTGAGAAGTGATAATGCTAACCGTTTATCCATGGTTGCGCACGCAGGACTATAATGTTAATATGAAAGCACTTTGTGAAGATGTATCTTGCGAACAACGGCCCAGAATCAACAAGATTGCGTCGGAGAAGCCGCTCTGTTGATGGTGCAGGCGAACCTTGTCTATCAAGTAATCTAATATTTCAGGGTCGCTTCTAAGATGATTGACGAGTATCCGTGCAACAGGAGTAAGTGATCAGCATTGACACCCAAGAATAATTGACATAGCTAAGGTGCGCGCGATAGGGGTGCGGATAACTCCATATCCGGCCTGACATGCACACACCAGCAGGCAAATCCGCCAAGCCTGTTTATCGTTTTCATCGAGTCGCCCTTTGCCTTATGCGACACTGCTTGAACATCGCAGCCATGAAGTTGTGAGATTGCATGCAAAGTATCCAGAGATTGTGTTTATTCCAAAATAAAGGAATTTCCCATAGAAATGATCGAAACTAAAACAATGTATCTTTGTTGTTTATTGCAACATTCTCTTGTATTCTAATTTTTTACACAAGTAAACTGTACGTAATCCTCCATTCCGTGTTGCTAAAAAGGCTTAAAGCCGTTCATAATATGATTAAATATTTCTGGCTGTTGCTTTTGCAAGTCTATTCTATATTTTACTTAACCAATCGTGTTTTCTTAGGATCTTAACTGTTAAAAGGACGTCAAGACAGAAGGTAGTCCATCTGGTGATACCGGAAAAATTCATGCCATCTTTAGATTTGATAATATGCCATGTAAACATGAAGATGGTCTTGTTTAATGTTCTTGCCACGTTGTGAATTAAATCTTCATCTCAATTGGCGATCACGCTAAACACATTGAAATGCTATTATATTTCTTAAATCTTTTTCAAGTGAAAATCCAAAAATTGATAGATGGATGACGAAGTCTAGGATTTAAGGGTTATGAACTTTCAGCTTTTTCATGTTTTTCAGGCACTCATTAAGAACAAATTCAAAACAAAATTCTTTGCCTGCTAAACTTGTACGATAGCATCTGATAAGAAGAGTCTTTGGACTTATCTTTGTACGACAGCATGCAATCGCATTTTCAAATGTACTTTGATACGTCCAACCTGTGCTAATGTGTCTTATACAAATTTCAAGCAGTTTTGCTTCAAAGGTTTCACGCCCGATTCAGGATACAATTAAACAAAGAGTGTTGCCAAATTCCTGCGAGTTATCCGTCAAATTGTGACGCTGTGTTATAATCGCGGGTTTGTGCATTTCACGCAAACTGTTGCGTGAGGATATAAATATCGAGTGATATAACACTGTTGGTATGTCTAGTTTGGCAGGATCTTACAGCATGCGTGTCGCTCAGGTTTCACTCACACCTTGCACTGACCAATCAGCACGTATTGGTCTTAGTGATTAGAAAAAATATTATCCTGGGTTTGGTCACCATTTCCTTCTTATCTCACTCGATGGTCAATTCTAGCAGCCGTCAAGTGATGCCAATCGGTAATTATATTAACATAACCACCCGTCGTGGAAATGTGATATGATATGATAAGTTCCGAATGAAGTGAGCAACTCATATTCCGATTGACAGCTCCCATCAACTGTCACTGTTTATCAACTGGTATTAGAACCATCTTCTCAGGCGTACTGGTGTGCGCTTTTCCTCATCATTACAGACCTAGTCACTTCAGGCTGCGCTTTCTGCCTCATCTTCGTTTGCGTCAACGTTAAAGTCACATCAAAGAAAGTCAACGAAGTTCAACCCATTCTTCAATTCTCATCGTATCAAACGAACACTGATATTCAGTTAAGATGCGGTAAGCCTTCTCACATGCAACCGTCGTGTTTGTATTATTTCGCCATGTTTTGTTGTTCACGATCACTAACTCATCGTTATTTCTACTAAAGGTGCCCTGCTTCACTCGTAGCAGTTTGCGCGCTTCTCATTGCTTCTTTATTCACACCAACATCATCCACGGGCAACGAGGTACGTTAAAATCATTATTTTAAGCAAAATTTTTCCAATAATTGATCAAGGTCGTTGACACAGAAACGAAATAGCTAAATCAAAACATTCAGGCTTCAAGTGTTCAAAGACGCACGTAAAAATCCTCCTGAGTGGCTTTCTCTGATCTGCGCAAAACGTTGCATCTTAAATATTTGCGCAAGTTCGAGAAATGCTCACTTGTCGCAACATAGTGAACTGCGATCATATGTGTAATAGTTAGAAATGTTATGGGTTTTTGCCGTTTACGAGATTTATTGATAACAAAGACCAAGTGCCCCCCATTTATTTACACTATGTTTAAGGTAATGATATTTATGATGTTAGCAACAGTTGAGTGTCCTGAGGTATTCAAATACGATATTCCGTCAGAATATATCATTTAAGAAGAAAATAATTATTTGCTTTCACGCTCACGAAAATTATCCCCTTAAGGCATTCTCTGTGAATGCGCAAAAACATTGGAATATCTTAGTCTTTTCTCTCGACCACTAAATGGTGGCATGACCAATTCGTTTGTAAAATTTTGTCTTGTTATTAATGTAATGGTATAGTCGTGAATCAACAGTCGTTTGAGCTAAAACCACAAAACCGGGTACTATTATTAGCAAATTCTAACCACTGTATTAGTATACAGTAAGTGTGTATATGTTCATTTGGTGATTCCCTGTCTAGATAACAATATTTGTATCCTGGTTATATAAATATTTCGCATTAATTTGTGGGTCCCTTCCCCGTAGTACGAGGTTGATGTCGCGGTATGTAATTGTTGTGGTTAAACTTTAATAGAGGTTAACATGTGATCACGCTATCTAAATACGACTTGTGATCTCCAAGTCACACAAAAAGATTTAGTTTAACAATATTTCCTTAATGATGCTATACGTTTTTAATTGACCACACCGTGCACCATTTTTAAATTAATCTGAAGAACGTTGTGCTTGGGGCACGCGTTAATTGTGCTCCCTGTTTGCAATGATCACGAACGTCGCACGCAAACATCGTTGACGCGTCGTTCGAGTCTCGTAACCATGTCCGTAATGCTCATCAATTTATCCCTGGGGGTGCGACTATTTCAAGATTGTGTATTCATGATTGAAAGTTATGAAGTGTTAACTCAACGGTACCAAAAGAGCGATGTTAATAGCTTTAAGGCCAATGAAATACCTGGTTCAAATAAAAAATGTCGCGTATTGTGAGACTAAAAAGCACATTTCGTGTTTGTCACCGCCATCACGCAGTGTTTAAACCCGCTCGTCAGGTTCGCATAAAGTCATTTAGTATCACGTTTCATCTTACTGGGCAAAACATCTTCATGTTTCTAGTACTCAACCGCAGATTGACTGTGCCGGAAAAATACCACTGCTCGCGCATAAAAACCTTTATGACTCAGTGTGGAAAGGAAGTGTGTGATAGTATAATTTACTGAGTTGCCCACCGCAAAGCTTAGGCTGAAACAACAAACAGCGCCACCTTGTTCTAGATTTTTATCAATTCCGTGTGGTCCTCGTCCATTAATATCGTCTCATGAAACGATTCCCCACTGGCAAAAACAATGACGTCTCTAAGTACTGTCTCACCCGGACATGATTAATAAAAATATATTTTTTCATCAAACATGTACAGTACAACCAACTCTTTCCATATAACGCTCGCTACGATGTATTTTATATAGTTTTGCTGGTTGTTTACTTCTTTGTTTATTTTTGGTTGTGGTGACCAGGGCGGCTTGGTGACAAGAGGTGGCCATGTACATCAACAACATATGGAAATCCAATCAGTTTATTGTAGATTACTAAGAATATTTAGAAAGAACATCACACTGTACCATGAACCACTTAGACCCTAACTCTGTTGATTTTTCATAAGAGAATTCTTACGGTCTTTGCTTGTGTTAAGTGTGTGGTAATAACATACCATACACGGTGATTTTCTCACTAGATTATTAACATTCCACATCACCATATAAGGCTTCAAATGTTGGACCACACCAAAATATTTCGCCACGCCCTTCTTATGATAGCGTTCAGCCATACAAGCAGGCTGCAGTCTACCAGGCATATTACAAGACTAATACGCTGTTATATTGTCGTATTACATCATGGACAATAAAACCCAAATAAATTGAGGTTTAGTAATATAAGTATGTAATATGATTATGAGGTGCCAGTTCATGTTTGCCGCCTGGTGTATCCCTTGCTTTAAGTTCATATTTGGCTTCTCAATGTGAAGAGCTTCCTTCTTTCGTTTTTACAATGCATTATAGATTTGGAAAAGAAATACCTTGGTGCCAGACTTCAGGTCTGATACTAAGGCTGATCTTAGATTTAACATCTCGAATTACCACTATAAGCATCTTTTCTCAGTTTTCATTCTTGTCGTTTCAAACTTATTATGATATCAGTGTGGTTAAATGAAACAAAATATATTTGGTATGGAAACATGTTTAAGAAAAAGAAAAGATATCTATTTAGTTAAAATTCCTTCCTTGTAATTGATGGTACTGCAGACATAACAATGTCGGCTTGACACTGTCACGATATATCACTATATGTCTTCCGTCAATATGTTAAGCAATCGGAACAAATAGAAGCTAGTTGAATAGGAAAGCAAAGAGGCAGATGTGTTCATCGCTAACCTGTTAATGTCATTTTGCTTGTCGCTGTACAAAGTTCGTTCTCCTTCAATCATTAACAAAAAGTGAAAAAAAACAGAAACATGATATCGTCATGGGAATGTCTTTTTTATGCACATGTATATACAATATAAGTGATATATGTTGCTGTGATTGTACGATCATCTCCAAATTAAATTACGCGAGAAAGAGACACAGGTACAAAATCAAAATATGAATATCAATGTCCAGGAGACAGCCTTTAATAGCCATAGAATTCGTTTGCTTATTATTTATAACCCTGGTCACAATATGATAGCAGTTTTCAGTGATAGAGAGTCTGCGACACAGTTATTTATCTTAAAGAAACTCTCGCAATGGTGCAACATTTTCACATGGAGAAAAGATAAAAATGATTGTATAATGCCGATTCCACAGTGATTTACCAGGCTAAAGGCCGACTTTAATGACGACTCTTATGATGGTATTTCACACTCCATAAATAATGATTCCCAACAGATGTATTCTTAAGAAAACACCACTAAATTCTTGTGCAAAATGCCCTCTTTTTTGCCTACCTTATTTTGTCATCACCTCTTTTATGGCACTCGGCAAATTACATTTACGTCTATATGTGGAATTACATGATGTAGATAATTGTTCTTCTGTGTCTTCCCGACAGGCTCCTTAACTATCTTGGAAAATTTATCAGTTACAAAAGACGATAACAGCACTAGTGAAAAAGCAGCAACATTTCATAATGAAATACTTGTTTATTTATGTACATCATTGTAATGATTAATTCATTAAACTACAGTTGGCTGTCCTACGGCTACAAAATATAATAAGGTTAAATGAGTAAACCGTAAGGTTTTAATTTATTTATCACCGCCTTACTTCATGTTTTATCCTGCAAAGTTTCATTAATCAAATTTTCTATATTACATTATATTCCCTAAGTAGCTAAAAACTCAGCTAATTTTCTTGGTGAAGATGATGAGTAGGCAGTATTTTGTGAAGCCAAAAGTGAAAATGTGGTGAATTGTCAAAATTGTCGCTGACATATTGTGCAAATATGCACATTCTTATTGATGAGAAATCGGATTTGTTCAAAAGGTTGGCAACCTTTATAAGTACACCTAGAGATGTCTTTTTCTTTGACGTTGTCACCAAACACAATGGGTTTTATGAAATACATTATCTAACAACATTGTTTCAAAACAACCGAGAAAATGATTTTTACATATGACATATTGAAACAAAGAGAGCAAATATCTTTTGCGGATTTCACCCAAGCGTGTTACATGGACTTGACTAAACTAAATGTGCAAGATAAATACACCATTCAACATGCACTAAAAACTCATTCAATAGTTCTCCATGCACAATTTTACGTTTTCCAGGTTCACAGACCATACATATGTGTGTTTAATTATTTAGCAGTTCGCACATGCGCAGCTTATCGTTGTTTTGGTCCATAAATGTGACATCTCGTTTTTAGTGCGCGGGATGTGAAAGCTGCCGACCACTTTGTCAAGGCGAGAAAGGAGATAAGGTAGGTCTATACGTTCTATATCAGGTACTGTATGATAATGCCGTCATAAATTATCATAAATTATATCAAATAACCAATTCTATACAAATAATGTTGCAGTATCTATGCTTAAATAACAACATAAAATAATAATACTTAGCTAGCAGTAAATCTGAAGATGTGAGAGGTTTTTCAATTTTATATTTTCTTGTACTACAAAATGGAAATGTAGATATACTTAGGTATGTTAGGATTAAATATTTACTTTTGTTTGAGAAGTCTTTTGGGCTGAGTTGTTCAAAGGTGAATTAGCACTAACCCAGGTTTTAAAGTTATTTTACTGTGTTGCCGTCAATTTTTCTTGCTCAAAATGCACTTTTTAAAACTTCAAACAATTCAGAAATGTTCTGTATTAAGAAACAATTACCCTTCAACAAGCAAGCGCCCAAAAACTTTGATCTTCAATTCTTCACTAACCCAGAGTTAAGCTAATCGAGCTTTGAACAACCGTCCCCTGGGGTTAAAAAGTTATGAATAATTAGCCTTTCTCACGATGACGAATATGGCCGCCATTTCTGGGGTACTTTTTCAAAACATGTTAGCGTAAGGCCACATAAAGGAGACTCTTTATATTTTTAATGTAAACTTAGTTTTAGATACCTTAGTTTATTCTGGAAATTGCTTTTCACATTGATATCTTGTTTTACATTCGTTTTGGAAAAATCGAAAGTACCCAAAAATGGCGTCGTGAGAAAGGCTAATTGTAATGTGTCGCTTTTATTGAATTAGAGAAGAACACTGGGTTAACTTTTGTTGTTGCTGTTGTTCCTCGTCGTTTAGTTAGCCGGTAATGATATAAAATGAGCCCACGAACCAAAAATTTAGGATGAAAACGATGCTCTCATTTTTTCCTGCGTTTATGTAGTTTATCCCAGCAGGCTCGTCTACGTTTTCGGTTTGCGGGCTCATTTTCGTTAATTTTACTTGATTCTGATTGGCTGAAAACACAACAATTTCTTAAAAGTTTAGTTTGTATACAAATTGACAAAAATTAACACTCGTGCTATTATGACGACATATTATGATATAGGCGCCAAACAACCGCGTGCAATTTTTCCCTCGAGAACATACATTGATGAGATCTGGGTGGAAAGCGTTCCTAATGTATTAATTGAAATAAAAAAAAACGTTGCAGAACAGAGCTTATCCCATTTTTCCTAAACGCCACATCCTGACTAACTTAAAGCATTATATGTTTATTTTTGTCAAAATACTTTAGGTTAGCGCGGAAGATATGTTGAATAAATATAACTGTTTTATTCTGACCGTATATTCTGACGCGATTCAATACGGCGAATTTTTGGTTTTCATAACTTCGCTTCTTCAAATGATCAAAAGTCCTGTAACAGTTTGACAGTCTGATTTATTCTGTTCAAACTTCATTCTTCAAAACTTGAATAAATAGCGAATCGTGTTTTGAAATAAGCCAGAAAAATATTATGAAAATAATATATGAAAATATAAAATAGTACAATGACCACACCCATATTGTCGGAAAATTTTGTCCTTCCCCCCTGCTGCAAAGCCCTCGCTCGCGCTCTAACATTTGTCGCCCTGGTTTCTGGTTTTGAGACATGGTAGACCATGTTCAAAAACATCAACGGTATGTAACGTGGCATCATGTCGCCGCAATACTACGTTTTTCGTAACATAATCGTAGATTGTCACTTCACTTTGGGATACCTATGTATGTAGTGCATCAACATCGACGACATATGTCATATAAGTAACCAGAAAAGAAGATGTTATTTTGTATTCATCTGTCAATCGACGCATGGGAAAATAGCTCTGGTCCAGTAGGTTGGCAAACAGGGCGTGGCCTTAGTGCCGTTCGCCAAATAAGGCAGGTTTGCCCTTGAAGGCACGACAAGTTATATCTTGATAACGACTTAATTATTAAAAAATTAACCCTTTGGGTCAGACAAGGTCTTTATAGATTTTACTCTGGTTAACGCCAGACGAGTGTCAATGTGGACCCTCCTGACCTCAAAAGGCTAAGGAGTTTTCCACGCAACAAGTTTCATTCAATTTCTCTCATTCATGGTTGCTGTATGATAATTGAATCACGAACAGATTTTAAAATCATAATAAACTAAGCAATAATAAATGAAGTGAGAGGTGTTAGGCTGATCGTTGAAGGAGAAAAAAAAAGAAATTTATTGGGAAAAAATATAACAATAACATACATTAGTTGCACAGAGAAAAACAATGGTTTTCAACCTTCATGTTCTGAGTTGGACAATTTCATAAAATGAACGCCATATTTTCATATCAAATGTGTGTTTTTCCCACTGGACTAGTTGATCAAGATATCTGTGCAATTCGTGCACAATCAACCACCTTCGTTTCCCAATAGCAATCCAATGAAATGTAAATTGGACAGGAATGAGATGTGATCAGACGAGTCTTTACATTTCCTGTTTAACAGACGTTTGAGTAGTCGCATTAAAAGATGTTGTACCTTGTACACCCGCTGGCTGTTATGCTGCGGGACAAAGCTGGGAAACATTGAAGAACTAGTTAAATGGTGTGGCCGTGAAATTGTAATATTAAACCCTTGCTACACTTGCATTGTTTCAGCATATCACCATCGCGAAAACACGGAACCCATCAATATATAGGGTCAGGTTAAGAAAAGCCATAATTTAGAAATTAAAACATCATGGTTTATTGTTGATTTTCACGCATGCGCAGAAAACGTAGCTGCATAACCCTATCCAATGATGCAAGCCGCAGGTTTAAAAATTATAACAGCTAGAAAGAATCTTTTGGTGCTCTAAGCAATCCAAAAAAAACAAAAATTATGACAACCCTTGGGGGCCTTGCTGATTTGCTTCTGTTAACGAACGTATCGAACAAGAAATATTTACCATAAAAACATCTTCAAAAATCTACTGTAAAAGAAAACATCTTCAAAAATCTACTGTAAACACACTTCATGGTTCAATATCGGTTACAACCCTTTAAAAACAAGATTTGAATTAACACCTTCAGGATAGTTGTCCGCCAATTAGGAATATCGAGTTAATTGGGTTTAGAGGCGAGTTAACATCAATTGGGTTTAGAGACGAGTTAACATTCATTTCAAGTGAACGAGAGGTTCTGGTGACAACTTGAAGCTATCTATAAAGATAGCGAGGTCTTATTGTTTCGGTCCTAAATCAAAACAAGCCTCAGAAAAAGCATAGACTATGGAAAAAGTAACCGTCTCTGTAAAAAAGTATGAATCTAGTGGTACCTCACCCCTAAACAATGATTGATTACGCTTCATTTCGGCCCTTATTTCTTACTTAAAAACAGCCTATTTCATGAGTTTTGACACATACAGTATAAAGTTGCTAATCGTAAATGATTTCAGGCAAGCGTCCTAAATCAGGCCGATAAAAGGTAATCCTTATCAGCAACCACCCCCGTCATTTGATGCACGTGACAGACACGAAGATCACCAAAACAAGTTTGAAAGGAGGATGAAGAGCATGAATGACATTCATTATGTTCTTGTCTAATGTGACAACGTTGACAGCATTGCAGTTCCACTTTGACAGTTTTTCAATTATTTTTCATTTCATCAGTTTTATAATATTTTTCATTGTAACCTTGTGAATTCTCGAAAAATTAAAAATTTGGATCAAGTTGCAAGTTTTCTAAAGGGCAACACCAGAATGTCTAGCCTTAGTTTGACCTTCAGCACGCGTAGGTACAGCTATATTGTAACATGTCGACAGCTAGAGCAGAAATTAACTGGGAATAAGTCATGATTATCAGGTTATAAGCTTTCCAGCTCGTGTTAGTTTGTCAAGTTTTCATTTGTTAATATATCTTGTCTGTATAAAAAGTTGTTTTGTTAAGTACGTTTCATGCCCATTTTTTAAGAGGAGACACTTGCACAAATAATCTTCATTTGGACGAATCTTCAGAACATAGATCCACCCTCCATTAACGCGCTTAATAAATTCTGATTGATCTAGAAAATTTACCAAAAATTGACAATAATGTGGTATATCAAATAAATGAAAATCTCAAACCGTTTGATTTTGTTTCGCCGTTGTTTGGGAGCTCTTGCTTGTAAAAGAATTTCATCATTTAAGAGAACGCCGTGAAACCCTTGTGCTCATTAACACTGTTTTTGTAACGTGACTCAGAAGTGGTCCAAATTGGTAATCTTAATTATTGGAACTAATTAACTAAGTGTCAATTTATTTATAGGAAATAGTCATATTTTAAAGAGTCCGACACTTAAGAATCGACAGACATAAACCTGATATTTTGGTTAAGCTGCCTGGGAACTGGGAAGGTCCCTTGTATGTTGTACATTCGAATAAACATATAATATAATATACCGTAGATATAGTTGTTTAGTTTATTTTTTCTTATGAATTTATTCAAGGTCGCTTATTGGCTAATAACCATGCTTAAGAACTCGATTAAGTTGACGTCGGCTATATTTAAAAAAAACACAGGAATGTTTAGGACAACTAGATATCAAAGACATTTCTAACTGCAGTTGCAGGCTAGCCGTCTACTGACATCAACAACAATTCCCAACTACTATTTGCGAACATCGCATTTTTTTCACATTATACACATTACAGCTTGGTGTATTCTAAAAGTACTCTTTACTTATCCTTTAAATTCTTATTTTTCCTAAAAAAACCCCTTCACTTATCCTTCAAATCCTAAACTTTTAAATTCTATGTACAATGTACAGGAACAAAACTTGTATATATCATCAAATATGTATAGCCATAGGTAATAGTATGGTTTCGAGTGCAATTTGCACGAGTGAGTTTTTTAAAGACATCAAATATGATGACTTTAAAAAACTCACGAGTGCATGCTTTTCCAAATTGCACGAGAAACCATACTATTACGTGTTAATAATATAGATGAAAAAAATATCTTCGCAATCACCTACTTCTTTGTCCTTTTGCTTCTTACTCATTGTTTTCGTTGCTTGTGAATAAACTTTGTAAGTCAATGTGTTCATTACGTTCAAAACTTTAGGATTCCCAACAATTTTCAAAACAAAATTGACAAATAGTCGGAAAAATCACTTTTCAACTTCAAAAAATATCAATAAATGTCCGCCATGTTTTTTCTCAAACTCGTTCCCAGGCCCAGTTCTGCTCCGGCGCAACTTCAGAGGAGCCGCGAGTTTTGATTGGCTGAAAGGCAAACGAAATTCCACTGTATTAACGGTTTTTTGCACTGTGTTAATGATAATTTGCACTGCTCTTAGCCAATCAGCATCAAGAATTTTTCCATCTATATTATTGAAATATATATACTTCGTTATGGCCCATTATTAATAAGTGAACGTTTTATTTTAGGGTATCCTGGGTCGACAAGGTATACCAGGGCCAATAGGACATCCGGTAAGGATAGCACACAATGTGTACATATCTGCAATATTTGCTGTATACGTGTAATTAAACTAAGAAATCGTTATGGTGTCTTATAGGGCCATCAAGGTATGGAAGGTCCTGTTGGACCCAGAGGAATGAAGGTAAAAAATATTTCCAAATAACCGTGGCGATTTTACGTCGGTTAATCAATTAATGTTATTAATTTTTATTATCACGCCACGTTTTCATCTTGCCACTGTCTTTTTTAGGGCGATAAGGGTGAAGCAGGTCCATTTGGAGCTAAAGGCAACAGAGTAAGTAGGAGATGGTTGGTGTAATGATCCATGTCAGTGGTACTCAGTCGTGATGTTGTCCTCCGAAGTCGATATCGAAAAATTAGGTTTTGTCATTTCAATTTTGTTTCATAGTAACAGAAAATATGGAATTTTTTTAGGGATATCGGTAACAAATTTGAAATTTAAAATTTTAAAGAACACCTAAAATTTTATCTAACCTTTTTTATAGTTTTCTTATATCCTGTTTCCCAGTTAAAAATGTCTACATGCCCCTATCTTAATATAATTTCAATATTATTAAGTGACGTCATTAGCAGGGTAAACAAACCAAAACTCTTATATAATAACGTATAGTGGCGGGAATGTATATTTAAACAACAAGTGAGCGATCGTTTGGCTCTAGTAGATATTGCATTAAACAGATTTCTACAAGCATTTTCTACGTTCACTATTTAGAAATATAAGGCACAACTAAACTTATACTGAATGTTGTTTTTAGGGAAAAACTGGTATGCCTGGGTTTCCTGGTAAAGATGGTAATCCGGTAAGTTCTCCAACATCTTTATGCTTCAACATACCTGTACAATATATTGCCATGCGGTAGCACAACGTCATTTCCAGGCTCTATTTTCTGACGTTTTGACGAGCGCCAGAGAAGGAAAACCTAAGACAACATGTGTCTCGATAAGGAGGAAAAAAGACTGGAGTACTTTTGTAGGTTGAACTTGGAAATTGGTAGGCTGTGGTGTGGACAGCTAGACAGGAGTAATCCGGAGAGTCTAGGGATGATCGAGGCTCCACGTCTATAAGACCATTTTTGTGGAATGGCAAGTGTCTGTAAAATTGCAGCCAGGGGGAGCTTGTCTGAATCTATAATCTTATAATCAAAAGGAGGTGGTTTAGATGCCCATTATTAGTCATCATAGGTTATTTCAGATCAGTAATTTACAAAAATAGCTATCTAGTTCCCAAAGACCTATACCAAATACCATTATTTCAGATATTTAAACCTAAATCTATTGCCTAAGCTGTTATTGCGTTAAATAACTGTTAATGAAACTTCTAGAATTTTGAAATTTCGTATGCGAAGAGCCGTTTCATATGATTGAAGATTGCGTTAATTGACTCAATTTATTTACATCATCCTTGTCTGGTGGTGGGTGAATAATCTCTATAGTATAGAAGAACTACTATACTTGAGCATTTTTCTACAGTCGTTTATCGGGAAATCATTTTAAGTACTATAGTTTGTTTTTACGGCAGATGAGATAACTCGGCAGTAGCTGAAAGTTCCTTTTCCAGTTACTGTACTTGTATACATAAATCGAGGTTACTGCCGCGGAGACCAATCCGACTAACATCCTGCTCCCAAACACCTTCCACATCCACCCAGTGAACTCAATGTAAACAACTGGAACGCTAACTCAGGGGGAGAAATTGAAGCCATGGCATTTTAGTTTTTCTGTG
>JAOTOK010043851.1:13442-46477 GCA_025770025.1 Virgularia gustaviana
ACAGTTAAATATTTTTAATTTGTTATCCTAGGTACAACAAGGACATGGAAGTTAATTTCAATCTTTGTGGCCGCTCCTGCTGTCATGTTTTGTATCTATAACTCTGTGACCAAAGAAATGGCTCACCACGGGCAAGAAAGACCAGGGTTCCTGCCATTTAGCCACCTCAGAATTAGGACTAAGGTAGGGATTAATGATGGTGCTGGATCTACATACATTTGAAATTTGTCATATCAGATATCTCATATCATATGTTTGAGAGAGTTTACACTTCTATGTCTATTTCTTTTGTTTACAGCCTTTCCCATGGGGTGATGGCAACCATTCCCTGTTTCACAACGACCACACAAATGCATTGCCTGATGGTTATGAAGAACATTGAAGAACTATTTTCACTTAGCTGCTACATTTAATATTTAATGCTTGAAAAATAAAAATGCTTTATAACTTTGTAGTATTTAAATTGTGAAGAGAATTCTTTTAGATACTGAAAACTTAGATTGTGCTAAACAAGTCATCATTAAAATGTTTTGAAAACCTTTCATTTGTGTGTAACTTATTATTAGGAAAACACTATCCTAATATTATAGCCACCACTGTCTTTAGTAATATTTTCCAATCATTTTTAACACAATCCATTTCTTAAAATGGCCTCATTACAAGGAAAAAGATTGCTTAGAAGGGAAAAATTGCTAAATCAGGGAAATTGTTTAACTTGTTTCACTAGAAGACCATAAACTTTGTAAAAGAAAAATTGATTTTAACACCTGTATTATGTGAAGCATCAACTTCCTATTTTGCAACAATACTTGCATGAATCTTTATGAGCCAATCAAAATCTAAACAATGATTTTCAAATAGGTGTCATTGTTTACATAAGTACAATATAGCTGGTTATTATGTATAGATTTATGGCATCACTGCGTGACTTTGAAAAACATCGCTACTATTAATAAGGTCATAAGGTAAACGATTTATCCTTTCAAAATATTATTACACTGATATATTACAATAAATGTTGCGCTCCCATAAGTTATCTTCGAAATTGGTGACAGAACGGCTTGGTCTATTAAGTCGTTATTTAAAATCAGGAATTTACAACAAGATCACGCATTTTTCCGGTTCTACAACAAAAGTTAAACCTCCTGCACAAAACCAAGGAAAGCTTAGTTCAATTGCTAACGGTTAGTGCAAAATTTAGCTAGACTAAGTATACTTAACAAATGAAAGAGTACTAATGACCTACTTCGTCTCGGGAATGTTTGTCTTGGGCTAATAATGACATGTTGGTATGCACATCGTAAGGTACACCCGTCGACACTTACTTTGTATTGAATGTTTAATAAAGAAAACGAGTACTCTATTGTAACAGTAAAAGACTAAGAGTACATTTCATTTGAAATAATGTTGCATGTCATCTCATAATAATTACAGATACAACTAGAACCATGGCTTTGGTTGAGAGTATAGTATGTAAAGATGGTGACATGAAAGATGGAGAGTAAGTGATATAATTTTATACATTGAAATATTGCCTGAATTCATATTATTATAACTAATCCAATGTAATTGTTTGGCACTCTCAAGAATGAAACAGGTTGATATTGGTGAAGGCCATGCTCTTCTTGTCCGTGAAAATGGTTCCTATACAGCAGTTGGCCACAAATGCACCCATTTTGGTGCTCCTTTAATCAAAGGCAGTTTGATGAATGGTATTGTCCGTTGTCCATGGCACGGAGCTTGTTTTAATGTGAAGACAGGAGACATTGAAGATTTTCCCGGCTTGGACTCTATCCCAAAATTTGAGGTTAAAAAGATTTAGAAAATTTGTACTAGCTCAACCAGGGATAACCTGCTCTACTTTGTATTTAAATTTTATAGACTACCATAGTTGATGGAAATGTTGTTGTTCGTGCTAATCCAGAAGTAAGTTAACATGCATCTCACCAATACTAATAAACATCAGTCTTACATTATCCCACTAAATTCAATCTTCTAGGATTTGAAATCACATAAAAAAACTGCAAAAATGTGTAAATTTGCACCACATGAAGATCCAAGAACATTTCTTTTACTTGGTGGAGGTTTGTCAATTACCTTTTATAAAATGTTCAAAAACATTTTGCTCCAATGATCAAATGAAATATTTCTTTTGTCCAGGTGCTGCCTCATTGGAATGTGCAGAAACTTTGCGTAAACATGGCTTTAAAGGTGGTCATCTACAATTTTTCATAGATAACAGATTTCGAGGTTGTAAATAACCCTCATTATCTCTATTTTTTCAAAAGGCAAAATCACTATTTCAACAGCTGAGAATCTTCTACCATATGATCGCACATTATTGAGCAAAGTGAGTCATTCATAAACATATTTTTGCTATCTGACAGAACTCATATTACAAAACTATTGTTGCAAAATAATATAGATGTTAAAGAAGAAAGGCGAAGATTTAGCTTTACGACCCCAAACATTTTATGATGAACACAACATCGAAATTGTGTTACTCAAACAGGTAAACTGCTACATAATTCAATTTTAAAATCCTATGTTCTGTAATGATTCCTGTTTTTGCATGGTTAATTACCAGGCAGTAAAGTTGGATGTTTCTGCAAAACATGTCACTTACCAAGATGGTACAACTATAAAATATGACAAATTATTTATTGGAACAGGGGGAAGGTTGGTTTCTACTATGTTATTCCAAAATATTTAATGCTATAGCATTAGAAAAGATCATATTTTATAAACAGTCTGTTTTAAATGCCAAAAACATTTCAGCCCAAAGAACCTCACAGTCCCTGGTTCAGATCTTGAAAACATCTGTTACCTCCGAACTCCTGTTGATGCAAATGCTATTGGTAAGATACTCTAGGTCTCGATCGAGTTGAAACAATATGTTGTTCTTTGTATAATCAACATTGATTTTTTATCTAAAATATTAGCTGCAGCTTGTCATGGGAAAAAAATGGTTGTTATTGGTACTTCATTCATAGGTATTGTACATAGCAAATTAAATTTACAATTCTGGAATTCACTGGCACAGTATAGACTGTGATGACTCATTTTCCATAGGTTTAGAAGTAGCTGCATTTGGTGTTGGGAAAGTTGGTGGAGCTCTGAGTGTTGATGTCATTGGTCGATCACCAACACCATTTGCAACAGTGTTTGGTAAAGCCATTGGTGATAGATTTGTTAAGGTGAGCTGTGTGGTTAATATTGATGATATGTACCATTCATGCACAGCTAATCTAATTCTGACATAAAATCTGACATAATATATTGTTTAGTTACATCTGGACAAGGGGGTGAAGTTCCACTTTAACACATCAGTCAAAGAATTTAAGGGATCTAATGGCAAGGTATGCATCATTCATTGTCGCTTCGTACTGTTAGTATATCCTGTCACCACATAACTTAAAGTCTGGTTTCATCTTCAGTTACAGAAAGTTGTTTTAAACAATGGAGAAGAACTTGATGCTGATGTGTGTGTTGCTGGCATAGGTGAGCAAGGCCACTGTGTAACATGGAATAGCTGGTTTAGTATATTAAGTTGTTGTTACTTTTAGGAGTAAAAAGCAGCACTGATTTTGCTAAAGATACTCAATTGAAGATAAATAAAAATGGTAGCATAACTGTCGACAAGGTACCACAATAATATATAGAGAAATCTACATATTACGAGAGAAACTGCATGATTATAATTTCAAAATTGAAACCTACAGTAATACAATTATGCCATGTTATTTTTCTAATGCAGTACCTGCAAGCTACTGCTGATGTATTTGTAGGTGGGGATATTGCTTCATTTCCCCTCAAAATGCTTAATGGTCAACATGTGACAATCGGACATTGGCAGTTAGCACATGCGCATGGTAGGCTACTCTATCACTCAACAATAATACAAATAATATACTTTGATTCAATGACACTGCACATGCAATTTATATTCTCCATACATTGAAGGTAGGACTGCTGCATTAAACATGTTGGGAAAAAGCAAGGAGGTTGACACTGTGCCGTATTTCTGGACTATGCAGTATGGGAAGTCAGTTCGCTATGCTGGTATGATATGATTATTTTTGACAATGTTGTTCATGTCTAATTGATGTCATTTAAACCATACTATTTGTGTTTATGCTGCAGGACATGCCGAAGACTTTGATGATGTTTTCATAGAAGGAAGTGTTGAGGAACTGGCGTTTGTTGCATACTACATCAAGTATATGATCATCTTGGCTATTGATTTGCAACAGTTATAAAGTGTTACCTAAGCTAATTAGCCACTTTCTTCAGAGGTAATGAGGTACAAGCAGTAGCCACAATGGGCAAGGACCCCATAGCATCACATGCAGCTAACTTGTTTTTTAATGGTGCTATGCCTAAAGCTGATCAAATAAGGTACACTTTTTCTGTTAACATTCTTTGTGAAGGCTTAATAATGCTCTTTACAATTTCCTTCTCAAAAAACACTATTTTTTCTAGAGCTGATCCAACCAAGTGGCACAAAGCAGTTTCAACTTGAGCCCATGAAATATAAACAGTTCATAGTTCACTACATACAGCATGCATAATCTACCAGTAATTATTTGTACCCAAGCATTGGCATTTATTTAAATAAATTAAGTTTTCTATCCTAAGTTGTTATCGAAGTCCTTATTGAAAAGTACAATTCATATTTAAATAAATAATCAGAACCCATGAAAGACTACCATAATATCAAAATATTAGCAAATTTAAGACTGACATCCACGGTTGATATGTCCCATGCTCCAAATGTAGATTGCCAAACCCAGATATTTCCATTAAATAAAATATTATACTGTAGTAGATTTAAAATTTGGCACAAGTTTCGCTATGAATGACTAACTTGGAACAGTATGACTATGACTTTGACAACATCACTGACCTTGTTTTTTTCTGTTTTATGTCTTTCCTCTTTTAATTCTCATTATTTGGATTTCTAAACCATTTGATGGCAGCAACAAAGGAGATGAGAAGTGGTAGTGATACTGGCAAAAACAGAGGAATGTAGATTGCAAACCTGAAAGAGAAGTAATAATGAAAATGAGCTGCATGCTCTCTCATGTTTAAATGATACAAATGTTTGGCATCCATATATTAAATTCATATTCTTACTTTTGATCATCTGGAAAATACAGTAGTTCCAAGACAGAGGGGTCAAAAAAGGCTCTTTCTAAAAAAAGGATATTGAATTTTAGGGGCTTTTTTCCTCAAGAAAACTTGGGAAAATAAACACAGTAGCAAGTTATTCATTATGGAAATACCTGAAGATTGAAGAGCTTTCTTTGCTGAGAAGAAAGCCTCAGGAATCTGGTTGCCATGAGACAAGTGAATTCTGCACTAGAAAACATCAAGGAATAAACTATCAGATTTCTTTCCAAAGCAACAACCTTGCCTCTATGGTTAAATTTCATTTGATGTTATAGCCACTAACATTCAACAAATCCCAGTACCTGGTTTATTGCTCCTACAGCTACTTCGATTTCTTCTTTGATGTGATCTGCAATAACCATGTTCTTGACTTTATCAATGAGTTGTGTCAGTGATGTTAATGTTTTGATCGTAGAAGCCAAGTACTCCATTGTTTTTGTTAAAAGCAAATTATCCACCTCCTGCAACAAGACAAAATACTCATAAACATACAAAACATTATAAAGTAAGCAGTTATAACAAAGGCTGTATATTATTACCCAATCTCTTGCACCTGAAGGCAACATGGATGTAATGGCGGTTCCACTGGCAGAAAGCTGCAAAAAGATCCAAACTATTCAGATATTCAACAAGATAAAGAAAGTGAGACAATCACAAAACACAAGATATTTTACAATATTATGTTCTTACTGTAGGTCTTATACCAATCAATAGTCTGATTTGGGACACAAAGATTTCCAAAATTGGCATCACATCTAAATTCATCATTTTCGGAGAATCAGATCTGTTCAACATGTTGTAGATAACTACACCTCCCCATCGAGGACTGAGGAATGCATTGGTTGAGCTGTAAGTGCCTGTAAGTAATGAAGTATTCATTATTATTTTGTGTATGTCTATCATAAATACATTATTTATAAATATTTATAATATAAATAATTAAACATTTTACAAGAAAATGAAATCAAGAACAAGATATATCTATGTTTTATTGTGATATCAAAATGAATGGCTAAATTCTATAAATATTTATTTAAACATTTTACCATCACTTAGTTTGATTTTCACAGGAGATTGTTTCATTGATGGGACAAAAACTATGAAGTTTAAACTGGGATTCAATGACACAAATGAACCTACAAGAAATATGAATAAATAATAGTGGAAAAAGTAACTATAGCATAAAGCATTGAAAAAAGGTCTGAGTGATTTTTCACGTGTATTGTTAATATTGAATTATGTGTACATTTGTCCACCTGGGTATTCAAGTAAGTATCAATATAAATGTACATTCCTACTACTGCTATACATAATCATTCTTTTACTTCTGGACAATTCCTCTCACTGCCAGATTAAGACTAGCTAGTAACTAAGATGTGATTTTCTTACCTAACTTGGCTTCAATAGGGTTGATCATATGAGGGAGATCTTTTGAAGTTACATAGTTAATGTCACCATCACGTTTCACAGGAAGATTAACACCGCTGTAATGTAGAACCTAAAACAAGTTTGTAGTCTTTGTTTTAAATTGAATGTACATTAGAATTACTTTGAAACTAATGAAACCTCACTCAAGATCATAAACTACAAGTAAGTGTGTTAATGGCATAATCATACAAACATATCAAAAGGATTACCTGGGAATCAAAAGTGATATCAAAATGTGGTATTTTGTCCAACAATGGCTGTAAATTATCTAAAAATATAACCAAAAAATATACATGTCATGATGCAATAATCATACAAAGCATGTTGGATAACAAAGTCTCACCAGAAATTCTTTCCTTGATATTCCAAGTGAGAATCCCAGTTTCTGGTTCATCATTGATTAAACTGAATGACAGATGAAAACCTGGAAAATAAGTTCAATTACAGTTTTTAATGTTCATCCCATAAAGAAAATAAAATTTTTTGTGTCATAGCCACTTTAAGCTAAACTTGAAACATCTAGTAATTTCTTACACAGACATGAAAATTTCACTTACCTGTTGTTGATTTTAAATCTCTCATTTCTACAATACTATCCTAGTGATAGAAATATAATAGATATTATTGTAAGAAATTATCACTTTTAGTCCCTACAATACTGTATTATGGAAATCACAAAATCAAATTTGTAATACACATTATCATACCATGGTAGCATTTCTCTGGGTGAATGATTGATGAAAACTTTGCAAAATGGAATGTTTTTGAATAAAAACATTTTTCATCACATGATTAATTTTCTCAGCCAGATGAGATGTGTCTAGAAATAATTAAATAAAACATGTATATTAATTACGTGTAGTATGAACGGATGTGCTTTCCCTCAATATTTAGCTCATATGGTTGGCACTCACCATCATCATATAATATCATAGCATGGTGATATTTGCCAATGAAACATTGCAAGTAATGCATAAAACTAAATGGACCATCTTTAGGCAACAGAAGAAATTTATAATTCATGTTTGTCTCATCTTCCTTTGTGCTCCATAGTTTTTGAAAATGGTCATCTACACCTGGAAATACAAGTGGAGCAAAACTACAGGTTACTCATTGTTACCTTTCCTATTATCATTATCCATGCATGTAAGGCGCTTCCGTAGGGTCTCTAGCTGCATACAGTAGTAATATGCATGCCCTACTTTCCTTCTCTCAATTTAATTTGTAATGTATGGCTGTGGCGCTATGTCTAGAACTAGAAGTACTTAATAATAACTTACTATCGTAGTCAGGATTTATTAAAGAAAAAAGAACTTGGTCTTCTTTGTTGGTAGACTGTCTACCATTGACAAAATACAGGAATTCAACAGGTACGTCTGAGCTTTCTAAAAAATGAAACCTTGTAGTAAGGTGGAAATTACCAGTAACAGTGAAAATTTGGATTTAGATAACACATTATTGGTAAATAATTATCTGTCACCTTTCAAATTATCTTCAGTGTTGAGTTGTGTGGTAAGCAAATTAATGAGATCATCTCTTTGCTTGTGCGATATAAAAATAAGTGAGACATTGATCATGACTGATATCTAAAATAAAAGTTGATAACACATAATTAAACCAAGGTCCTATAACTAGTGAAATGGAAACAAGGGCCAGGACTGTAGTAAGGACAATAGTGTAATACTTATTTACCTTTGTATATTTCAACTGTTCAATGTCTTGATATGGTAGTGTTGCTCTATAAACTGTTGTTGTATGCCACCATATGGGTAAACCAACTGATAAAACCACAGCAACTGATAGAATAGACACTGTAACACGTGCTTTATGACCATGTTGTTCTCCTGCAACAAAATATTGCAGCATAATTATTTACATGGAATCAAACATTATAAGCATACTGCCAACATATGAAAATATATATTTAAGAAATGGCTCTGTTAAACCAAAACATCCAAATATTCTCAGAAAGAATTAGAAAAACAAATAAAAGAAAGAATGTTAGTACCATGTTGTTGATTTGAGGCCATCTTGGTTTGGCCGCGCAGTGCACTGGACCCTGGTACTAGAAATATTACTTGATACAATGCATAAAATGCATCTCTCGGTGAATTTGCTCGAAATTTTTAAAAACAAATGCTTTGTACTAAATGCAGTAGAATATAAATCGAAACACATAACTAAAGTATCGGGATATTTAATGAACGAATTTTCCGCCTAATTCTTCTGACCGGGTGGACGAGGGGGGGGGGGTACATCAGAATTTCAGAAATGTAGCAACGTGTACAGTACGTCACGTAGCAGCAAATTTGTAACATTATGTTTCAATTAAAAATTCTATATTTCATTTAAAATGTCGCAAATATAGGCTTTAGTGAATACTGATTATTAGTGGCGTTTTAATTGAAATGGAGTACTCTTTCAACAAACTGATCTGTGACCCAATGAGTAATAATTATGGTGATTTTTTGATAGTGACTGCAGATGATTTTGGATATGATGGAAAAAGAGACCAGGCTATCCTGGAATGTTTCAGGAATGGTATTGTAACTCGTGCTTCTCTGCTGGTCAATGGTGCCTCAGCCAACAGCTCGGCTGTGAGGCTAGCACACGATAACAACCTTACATTAGGACTGCACTTGAACTTAAGTGAAGGCAGCCCAGTGTTTTCTGGAAAAAGCTCACTTACAGATGAAAGGGGGTTGTTTCGTGGCAAGTTTGGACTCCGTGATGCAGTAAAAAACAGGAACATTGATATGACAGACATCAGGTAGTTTAACTAAGGACTAATATAGAATATATAGAGAGACCACAGACAGGAGCAATGGTACAAATTGATTGGTTGACAGAAACAGGGTATGAGGTAAATCATTGGTAGGTCTGCATAGTTAAAACTAATATAAAATAAACATTTTGTGTTAATTTGTATATTTTATAGAAAAGAAGTCACTGCTCAAATCAAATTATTTAATAAACTTGTGGGTTACAAACCAAACTACATTGATGGCCATCAACATGTTCATGTTCTACCTGGTATTCAAGATATTGTTGCTCAAGTGATGCATGATAATTCCATCTTTCAAATACGTATCCCACTGGAAAATAATGTACTTAACAGATCTGGCGAGAATAAAGATTTTTATGAAGAAGTTGTGAAAGATTCAAGAGATGCCATGCATGTTTATGGCAAGCACAATATAAGGTTAGTTTTTGTTTTAAAATGACTTGATTGCAACATATGAATAACTGATTGAGCCAGCAGCTCTTTTCAACATGATAAACCAATTCACAATGTAATACAATACACATCCTTTAGGTTTCCAGACAAATTTATTGGTATCTCTCTAATGGGAAAGTACATGAGTGTTCAAGGTATTATGAAAGCAATCACTGAAGCTGGACTTGGCAGAGAAAAGAAGAGTGGTTCAAGCTTTTGTGAACTGATGGTACATCCTGGTTATGTTTGTACAGACAGCCACAGTGGCTGTGGTGATGGACCAGATGCTTTTGCACGTTCACCAGACCGAGAACATGAAGCTGGGGTTTTACAAATGCCAGAATTAAAACAATTTTTACAAGAAAACAATATTACGTTAATTGCTTAACTTATAAATATTTTATTTAGCTAGCAGTTATTAAAACAAAAGGGAAATTCACAATGCAACATTTATTGAATTGAATATTTCACCAAAATAACATGGTGATGGAAAAATTAAATTGTAACAGAACATTGCTTGGTCAGATGGTTTAGCTAAAGATATCTTATGTATTGTAATGTATATTATTTACACCAATTTACTAAATCCAAACTATTAAATATGAAACATAGAATGCAATGAATTACATCACAAGAAATCATTGGTTCCTGTTGTTATTGACTAAATCATAATTTGTGACTTGCTTTAAATTGTTCATCCTCAGTTGATCCTTTGAAAGCAGTAACTGAACTATGTCCACCACTGACAGCCATAGATATTGCATCATAATATGATACACCAACCTCACGTTGGTGTTTGTGTGCTGTGAAACCATTCTTTGCTTGTGCAAACTCATCTTCTTGAATCTTGGTGTATGCACTCATTCCTGTATCTTTGTAATCTTTTGCCAGTTTGAACATGGCATGATTCAAGGAATGGAAACCAGCCAGTGTCACAAACTGGAAACGGTAACCCAACCTTCCCAATTCTTTCTGGAATACACTTATTTCATGGTCATTGAGGTTGGCCTTCCAGTTAAATGATGGGGAACAGTTGTATGCCAGTGGCTTTCCAGGGAATTTTGCATGGATGGCTTGAGCAAACCGCCTTGCTTCTGCAATATTGGGTTTGCCTGTTTCACACCACAGTACATCACAATATGGAGCATATGCCAAACCTCGAGCAATAGCTTGATCCAAGCCAGCTCTACAACAGAAGAATCCTTCAGGTGTTCTCTCGCCGGTCAAGAAAGGCTTGTCTCTTGGGTCAATATCTGATGTCACAAGACTTGCAGAGTTTGCATCAGTTCGGCCGATGATCACCGTTGTTGTACCCATCACATCAGCTGCCAAACGAGCAGCATTCAGAATGCGGATAAATTGTTGAGTCGGAACCAACACTTTGCCTCCCATGTGACCACACTTCTTCTCTGAGGCTAACTGGTCTTCAAGATGGATACCTGCTGCGCCAGCTTTGATCTGAGAAATATTGGGAAAAACAAATTTGAAAACTTGCCACATTTCACATGACCATCCTTTTAAATACTGACTGGACAAGCAACTGAATGAATGAATGCATTATGCACCAATCAATCAACCAATCAATTAATCAATCAAACCAACCAATAAAACTCACCATGTTTTTAACAATCTCAAAAGCATTCAGTGGCCCTCCAAAACCAGCTTCACAATCAGCAACAATTGGCAGAAAGAAGTCAATTTTCTGGTGGCTATTTTCCATGTGCTGAATCTGATCAGCTCGTTGGAAAGCATTGTTGATTCTCTCTACAAGTTTTGGGGCTGAGTTAGCAGGGTATAAGCTCTGATCAGGGAAGGTTTGTCCAGCAAGATTCGCATCAGCAGCAACCTGCCAACCACTCAGGTAAATCCCTTTCAGCCCAGCTTTCGCCATTTGCACAGCTTGCATTCCTAAAACGAGAAACACACTTAGTAATATACGTGATATAGCACGCGGCCTTTATTTTGACAGCTACTTGTCTCTAATCACAACCGGTTATGTTTTGTTTACGGGTCCGGGTAAACCCCGCGGAGTTTTCCCGCGGAATAGAACGCATTGATTTACCACTTACGGAGAAACTATTTTGCAAACAAAATAGTGAAATAGTTTTAGTTTAAATGTTTATAACTAAAAAGTTGCTAACAATCATAACAACGTCAATTGCTAATGTAAAGTGAATTAAATTCCGGTCATACCAAAGTTCGTGTTTACAGTCACGCAGTGGACTTTGGACCCATATTTATACTATAAAATACCGTTGCCTTCAAAATTTCATCCTAAAGTCCTTAAACAATTTAAAAATAACACCTAGTTGCTCAGATCCCTTTGTATAACATAATATCTGCCACGATATACTGAATTTCATCTTGGCGAAATATTCTCAGTCTCACTAATTATCTTTTTCTAACTAAGTCTTAGATTGGTGTCTTTTTGGTCTAGTTTTTACTAATCATGATCTAGAACTCACCTGTTAATGCCCCAAGTACGTTAATATATCTATCATTCCCGTCCATCATATAGTTCCATAATCGCTCTGCTCCACGCTGTGCCAAAGTGTACTGAATTTTGATAGATCCTGATAATCTTCGGACCGTTTCGGTTGAGTAGTCTCGCTTTACGCTAGCAAATCGATCTCTTGGTGAAGCCATTTTGACTGGAATTTTTCACACGATGATTGCAACACTGCAATAAAATAAAACCATTAATGGTTGCACGGCGTTTGAAAATCAAAATTATTAAAAAATAAATATCTTACCTGTCTGAAAGGCACCTTCCACAGTAGTTGTCAACGAAGTAGTTCTGTCAATAAATTATCAATGCATCGATTTTTATAAACAAAGGTACAACGTGGCACCCGGCACGCCCCATGCTGCATTCTGATTGGTCATTACGCTCCGGCCCACTTCCAAAAGGGGATGAACAAAGGTGTGTTTAAATCGATCATTGATGACACATTGACACATTCCAATATTTTTCGCAGTTTTCATTTCTCCGGTAAAAGGTAAGTAATCAGTTTGTAAAAAAGAGCAAAGAACTCCATATTTATTGATTGGAATCATCTCTCAGTCATACATAGTTTACAATACCAAATTATGCAGCCACGACTCAAACTACGTCAATACGGCATTATCTCACATGCAAATTATCCGCAGTTAAACGCTTCAGTGCAAATACCGCATTTTCTATGTCTGTAAATCGAAATGACCCTACGAGAAATATCATTGAACATATTATATTATATATCTTATTTATTGGCAAAACAACGTAATTTATTTCGAATTGAATTCGCGATGTGATTAGAATCACGATCGAACTTGGACTTTGGACCGAACGTTTGTTTACGAACAATAACACATTCCATATTTGGCAGGGTCCACTTCACTTTGACGTGTATACAGTCACATGTGTATTTTGACTAGAAAACAGTATCAATTTCGTTAGCGAGGTAGGACTAAACTATTGTAGTTTTAATCCTAGTCCTATATATTAAACCGTATCATATAATAAAGTTTACTGACAGTTTTTCACATCAGGTTCAGGCACCAATGCAGCAGGAGTCCACAATGAACTGCCCCCCAGGTAGTCAAATGAATTATTACACGTGTATTCTTTTTATTTACAGTGTATGAAACTATCATCACTAGCACTATTCCCCTCACTACTATCAGTTTTACCAGTAGTGGTAAAGTCATCATTGTTTTCAAAAAACAACTAGATGTTGATTTAATTTTTTGGACTTCTTCCATCAGGAGTTCTCATCAAAGGTGATATCCAACCATCTTATAACAGAGTGCTTACCTATGATGCACTAGCTTTCCTTGCTGACCTTCATAGAAGATTCAACTACCACAGATTGCAATTACTGGAGAAAAGAAGGAAACGTCAAAATGCCATCAATGCTGGTAAACCCATTGAATATCCTAAACCTAGCCATGGTACCAACTGGATGGTTGCCCCTGTCCCAGCAGATCTTCAGCGACGACATGTTGAGATCACAGGCCCCACTGATCGCAAGATGGTCATCAATGCACTGAATAGTGGAGCAGATATTTTCATGGCTGATTTTGAAGATTCTTTATCTCCAACATGGAAAAACATTGTTGAGGGCCAGTATAACTTAATGGATGCTGAAAGAGGGTCCATCTCATTCAAGAATGCTGATGGTACAGTAATATACAAGACCATAGTTTAGCATCAGACGATAGTCAGAGTAGTAAATGACTTTACGTAATTCTTGCATGATTCTTATTTTAAGGGTCTGAAAGAAAATTAAAGGAGAAAATTGCTTGTCTTATTGTGCGTACAAGAGGTTGGCATTTGGATGAAGCTCACATTATTTGTGATGGTTTACCAATGGCAGGAGCTCTTGTTGATTTTGGACTTTATTTTTATCACAACATCAGTGTGAGGATGGCACGTGGCTCAGCTACTTATTACTATCTTCCTAAAATGGAAACATTCCTAGAGTGTCGTTTGTGGAACCAAGTGTTTCAAGCTGCTGAGGACTATATGGACATCCCTCAAGGTTTGTGGATAATACAGGATTATACAGTACACATGTATTGGGCTTACGATAATATTTGTTTCATGTGCATCTCTTACGTTCAGGTACCATTCGAGCTACAATAATGATTGAGACTTTGCCAGCAGCCGTAGACATTGAAGAAATGATCTATGAACTCAAAGACTATTGCTGTGGTGCCAATGCTGGACGTTGGGATTATATTTTCAGCATTATTAAAAGATTGCAGAAGAAACCTGAAGCTGTGCTGCCAGATCGCAGTCAGGTAGCTTCATAAAGTTTGCATGCTTTTATTTCAACATGTTCTCATCAAGACTCTTTTTTAAGGTGTCAATGACTGTATCATTCATGCGAGCCTACACTGAACGTCTTGTCAAGATCTGTCACATACATGGTGCTCATGCTATGGGTGGTATGTCAGCTTTCATCCCAAGTAGACGTGATGAAGAAGTGAATCGCAAAGCATTTGCTCAAGTGCGAAGTGACAAGGAAAGAGAGGTTGCCGATGGTTTTGATGGTACATGGGTTGCCCACCCTGACTTGGTATCTGTTGCAAGAGAGGTGTTTCTTCATGGTATGCATAATGCAAACCACCAGAAGCATAGATTACGAGAAGATGTTAATGTTAAAGTGGAAGAACTGATCACGATTAATGTGCCTGGTGGTGTGATCACTGAAGTTGGTATCAGGAAGAACATATCTGTTGCTTTAGCTTATATCAATGAGTGGTTGCAGGTATGACATATTGAATAAAATATTTGTAGAACCTAGCATGGTTTATAAATATATTCTTATTTTATGTCAGGGTAAAGGTGCTGTTGCTGTGAACAACTTGATGGAAGATGCAGCAACAGCTGAGATCTCCAGAGGACAACTCTGGCAATGGTTACATCACTCAGTAACCCTAAGTGATGGTCAAAGGTTTACTACTACCATGTACAACAATATCCGCACAGAGGAGCTAGAGAAACTTGGTGGATCTGGCAATGGTCGTCTTCATCAAGCAGTTGCCGTCTTAGATAGCTTAGTGTTGTCTTCAGAAATGGAAGAATTTCTCACATTACCAGCCTATAGACTTCTGGACAGTTCACAAGCTAAATTATAATGTGTCTACATTCTGTCTGGTTATTGCACTGTAATGATAGAATGAAGTTGTTTACGTCAATATTTGTGTGAAAATGCTTTCCCCATTTATATACATTTACTATTCATAATTAATTAAAAAATTAGAAACATACATCTATTCTTTACTTCATTTTGAGTTTCAATTGAAATTTCTGTTCCTTCTCTTTAGCAGTTACCTAATGTGTTCCTACATTTTATCCATTGGTAATATTTTCCCATTATCCACATTGATTTTCTTAGCTTACTGTTATGTACCTTAAGATTGATAATAATCTTAAGGCAAAACACAAAAAATTGCTCTAACAGACATTGATGAAGAACATATCTGCAAATTATTTTGATAACTTCAGCCCAAATGAAAATTCCAGACTGGATAATATGAAGTATTACTTGTTTTAAAACCACAATTATGCAATATTACATTGTCCTTTTATTTCTTGAAAGTTACAAGTTTTTTCACCCAAGAACATTTCTGCTTCATCATACAAGACAATTAGAATAATAAATTAGTATATTGTTACACTTTACAGTATAATTATGTACTAATTACTGTTAGCAGAAATTCCAATATTTATCCCTAATATTTACAATTTAAATGTTATCTTCGTAAGATTTTGCGTACTTTTCTATCAGCATCTCTCACTTCATCATCTACCACATCAATCTTCCCTTGAACTCTGCTAATTATTTCATCATGTCGATCTATTGTATCACCCAGAACTAAAGCATCGTCCTTTAAAACACCCAGACCTCGAGAGATTTCTGCCAAATGATTGTCATATCTTCTTTCAAAATCACTTGTAGACTTCTTCCCACCATACTCGCTTAGATAGTCCTCCTCTCCGTAATTTAGTTGTAAGTCACTTTCGATCTTCAATGGTTCTTGAGGTGGTACAGACGAACAACTTTCCGCATCTTGCTTTTTCTCTCCACTACTACTACTGCTGTTAGCTGGTTTACTAAAGTAATTACCAATTGCTCCCCAAATACTGCGCACTGACTTTATATGTCTGTTAGCTGTCGTCATGTTTTGTCTCATCTCATCTAAATGGCCGTCTGTTCTTCGTAAAACTTCTTCTTGTCGGTCAAGTTCCTCGGCAGTTTTTATTGCGATGTTATGAGATTCTTCAATCAAACCTAATGACCGACTTGCACTTCCTATTATTCTGTTTTGTGTTTGTTCAAGTTTACTTACAGCATGATCGAACTCATATTCATCAAGTTCATCATCATCTTCATCATCAAAAGGGTTATTTGATCGTCCACCACGGTTATTATAACTACAACTACCAGCCATCTTGGATTGTTGTTCTTGAATGACGTCACACGCGCATCTGACGTCATGCATATTTTGTAGCGCAGAGTGCGCGGGGGGGGGGGGGAACCTGTCTCTCCATGCTGATACCACATGTTTACTCAATATTTTAGTCAGAGTGCACAGTCCTACGCTCATTGGTCAATTTTCATTTTGGATCTAAATATCAAACACAGGCACCCTGCATGGGACTGTTTAATTATAGACATCATTTTGGATCTATGTGTATATGGCTATAGCTATAGCTATAGCTATGTAATTATGTAATTGTTGATCCAAAAATATTTGTTAAATGAATAAATAGAAATTTGCGACCAGAATGCTATGTTATAATTTATTGTTAATGAAATTGATCGAATATACTTGCATTCAATAACAGTTTCATTAGCTTTATATTAATACACAATATTTATAACCAATATTGATAAATATTTCTTGATATAATAGCAGCATCCCCACATCTTTTTACTATGTCTTCATTTTTGATTGGCATACACCATTCCTAATGCCCAATCAAAATCTAGGATAAATAATGAAGAGACAGTAATGTGACTGCTGCTATTAAGATAATTTTCTTACCACAACAAAAAACAACTTTTATGTAAAATAAAGACAGACTTACATGTAATAAATATTCTTTCTGTTGTTATGTCTGGTCCTCTCGCAGCCTCTTTGCAGGAGGTTCGTTGCTCTACAATTTTGTAAACAAAAATACCATTATTATATGCCAGATGAGGAAAGCAAAAAAACTGAGGTACAAATGATTACAACGTACATTTTCTGTCACTGCTGTATTTGAATTATTTGGATGAACTTTTGTTGAAGGATTTTTATCATTTAAAGATATTTCAGGAGCCTTTGATGCTTCCACTGGGCTCTTATGCTCTGTTGAATTCTCACTGTCAGTGGCACTTTGAAAACTTTGTCTACTATCTTCATTTTCTCCACCAACGTTCATGCCAATTTGATACATAAGTGATGTACTGTCTTCACTGAAATACCATCACATTATCACATGTTAATTATATATGGTATATTAACAAATGTATCATAAATTGTACTTTGGTTGATCAATTTCCAAACATATGGTAAGTGTTCAGTTTATTACCTTGCAATAGATGGTGTTAAATTGCTATCTTCACCATCAACAGGCAACAAAGTTGGACTATCATAGTGCTCATCACCTCTCTATACAAACAAATACCAGAAATGTTAGGCACATGGTGGTTTCAATCAGTCTAAAAACACACAGTTGCCAACCTACATTTGCATGTTGTGGAACTTCCGATGATGAACTGGTTACTACCATCTTGGATGGCTTCTGAACCTCACTTGTTTTGCCTGGTATGTTGCCAGAATTTGGGTTATTTTCTTCCAAAGGTAATGGACTGCTTGTTGTTGATGATACATCTGAAATGAATATTATCTTATGAACTGTGCACAATTGTCTTCTTAGTTCAACAAACAGTGCTTTACAAAACAATACCTGAAAGATTATCTTTAGGAATTACTTTTGGCTGAAATAAGAATCAAAATATATTGTTAACCAGTACTGCTGTTGGTATCTTCTCTGTGGTAATTAAAAGTGACTGGTAGTAGCAGAACATCTCCTAAGAGATTGTTTATTGATGTTGATGGACATGTCACATGTTACTATACCTGGGTCACTTCATCCTTTGCAACTATAGCAATAAACAATATTTATTGTATTAGAACAACAGAGAGTATTGTACAAAGTTCATCATGGTTGTTGTTTATTATACATACATACCTGGTACCCATTTATAAGTTTTTAAAGTGCAACCATCTATGTCAGCATCAACCCATTTTTTCTCCCTACAAATTAATATTACAAAGGAAACTGCTCATCTAGTCAGCAACTAGTACAAGTGATGTATATAATTTATTTGACCATATTATAATTTATTCAAAAGTGTATTACTATTATTATACCTAATTCTTTATTTACTTGCTCTGTGCTATTTCGCAATAAATTCACGAATGGAGTAATACAATCTCAAATAATACAACTACAGGACTACAAGTACTGAGGCTGATGTACTTGTAGTAGTGAGTATTTAATTTTATTAATATTAAATTATATATGGTTCTACAAATTTTTCCTACAAAAAACTCACCATTTTCTGACGCGCTCAACTGTCAACATGACACGTTTAACCATTTCATCTTTGTTTGCTCTTGAACTACGCGTTTCAAGCCGTGATATTCCACTTCTATTCATGGTTGACCAACAATGGACAGAGACACAGAGAAAACAAATATACCGCCGTGCCTTCTGCTTCGTGCTTCCACTGACATATGTCGATAATTGTCGTATCCCCTCAAGGTATTGGACTAGCCTAGTCCCGTGGATAGCTCTCGGAGGTCCGAAATGCCGCCATGACTCGCCACAAACCTTTTGACTTTTTATTTCTCACCGAATCCTACTGTCTATTTTACGACTATTTTACTTCGCCTAACACCCGGCAGTTTTAATAATCGGTCGCTAACACCAAACGTTGTGACTCACTGCACTTTTACAAGCGCGAGTCAAATTTACTGTACTATACGATCACACGTCCCGGCTGGCAGTCACGTAATATTGTAGTACACTGCAGTGTACTCACGTTTTATAAACTTTAGGCTTTTATTTTGTGTAGAAGTGGTTTACTATAATAATAGTCATAATACGCGCATCTGGAATGAAGTACTACCGCACAATAATTGATACCACAGACCGGTATTTTCCGCTTTCTCAGTCCCTGATCGAAGCGTGGGAAGGGAGCTAGAATGGCGTTCTTTTGCAAATGTTTATCATGAAGTCTTGATATCCTTGGCTATTTCTTCACTTATGAATTTACGACGGAATGTTGCGGAGGTGTTAAATATCGTTTGGCAGACGAACAAACATCATCAGTATTGTTGTCAAACTTGTATCTCGCAATCATCAAGTTCGGCAGTTACGCGACGTGGTCGTCGTGTGCTTGCACCCAGTTCTTTCCGTTACTTTTCCTGCACAAGTACAATGACAGCATCGAACATGACCGTCTCTGCTACAGTTGTCGATCAAACTGTGTTAGATCGTGTTGAAAATGAATGGAAATTATTGCTTGGCCAAGTGAAATACCACGGCAATGCCATTTTTGTGCTAGGCCCAATGGGAGCTGGAAAAACAACAACTATTGAAAAGAGTTTTAAAAGCCATCCAAGATTCAAGCATTATGCTTACGTCGATACAGATGCCATTATGGGTTCAATAGATGCATTTAGCGCAGAGAAAGTTGACGAATACTACCCTTTAGCGAGAAAAATTGCTATACGTTTGACTGACTGGATACTGACGCAGAGAATCAGCTTTGTGGCTGAAGGAACTTGTGTGAAAGTTGATGAACTTATTGAATACATGACCAGATTACAACAAAATGGTTATAAGTTGTATGTCAACAGGCTACCAATTGTTGCTTTAGATGAAATTTTACGACGTTCTAAACATCGAAAAAACAGAATAATTGCAGATGAAGTTGTTGCAGATATCTACAAAAAATCTAGTGTTGGTTTAAAAGAGTTGTACAATTATAACAAAAGAGTACAATACTCATTGTTTGAAGACATATCTCAAATCACACAATCAAGAATGTGAAGCCTTTTTGTGCAACATAATGAAATAATTACAAATCACAATTGTCTTCTTTATTACAAAATCCTACTATGCAAATTGTGGTTAATGATCATGTTATTACTGTCAAATGTTTAGTTAACTCAGTTGAAGCATTTCTGTGGGTTGCACACAAAAAACTGCACAAATCAATGTCTCTACTCAATACTGCGGTGCTGTTACAGACTTAAAGGACAATATAGCTGGAGCAGAGATCTAAGAGCCTGGGTACGGGGCATTTTGTTAGTGTAATGTCACACACAACATCAGTTGAAGGAATAGTAATTTTTCACAACCCTAATGTTGTTTTTACTATATGGATAGTAACATAGATATCTGTAAGTTCAGTAAAAAGCAATGTAAAACTTATTATTTAATATATACAAATTAGGAAATCTTTGAATACAATACATTATGTCCAACATTATTATACCCCATAGTAAAACTATTTAAATACAAATTATTTACATTTATTTTTTATGAATATATTTTTAAAATTTTTACACAACTTTTACTATACAAATGATTCCAATTATAACAATAAAACTATGTTAGAACAGCACAATAAGCCAGCTATGTGATACCATTGTAATGTGACATGAATTATTTGGATGATGAGTGACTGCATGTGATTATAATAATTGTCTGTCCATTATGGTTGGTTTTCATGCAAGAATGAGACATCTCAAAGTTTAATAAAAATATCAACAAAGACAAACTATTGTTAGCCAATATTCTCCTAAAATCAAAAATGTCCGATTGCTGCAGGTACTTCAACGCCTGTCGTACTTAAAAAGATTTAAAATGTAGACCTAAAATTTGTTCCAGATAGAAATACACAGTATCACAGGAAAAGAAAGAATTGTGCTTAGCTTATTTTTAAAAGTTTGGGTCATAATGGAATGCTCTAGAAACAACAATTTATACTAATTGTTACAAAACTCAGTGTGTGGTCTTGAAGATTTTTAGGTCCATTCCGGTGAAAGGCATGGTGACAGATCATTAGGACTGTGTGGTGGAAACAGACATATATGGTTCTCATCAACTGCCCCCTCATCATCCACTGGTGTACACAGGTTTTCATTCATGGCATCAGCTAGTGTCTCAATCAATTGATCACTTTCTTCAAGACAACCAGTGACATCATTTGGCCATGACCCATAAATATCTGTATAACTTTCTGGACCATTGTCTATAATCAGTGCATTCTCACCATAGTTCATCTGAGGTGATGCTACAAAATATCGTGATTTCGGGGTTGGCAATGGGTCAGAGCGTACAGGTTGAATCCTGAGACTTTGCAAATCAAGTTCTTCAGTGAACTGATCTAAAGTGTCCTCATCTTGTCTTTGAGCACTGATTGTAGCACTGTATGTATGTGTACTGGTGTTGTTGCTGCTCAACATTGTTACAGAACCAGGTGGTTGGAATGTTTTGAATGCAAACTGAGGACCCATCCACAATCTTCGATGTGGGGGTGCATGTGTTTCAATCTCAATGTTAGCAAGCCAGTGCTCATCCTGGCTTGAGCTACTGTGACAACTCTCTGCTATTGTAGCATTTGTAATATCTACAGTGAAGTCACAGAAAACATTTAGTGAACTACTTCATTTAAACCACTATTTCAAGCATGTAATAAAAGTGTGGCATCCTAAATATGTTTCTTACCTTCAGTAGACTTCTTTGGCCTGTTCATATTACTCATTGATTTACATAAAATGTTATCATTTGAAAGGAGTGCCTTACTTTCTGGTGCATTACCCAACCTGAAATAATACAATGCAAACTGTAGTTGTGTATCTTGTTCTCTTATCCCTTCCAAATGCACTCCTCTTTCATTTCCTTTCTTTCCCATCCATTTAAACCTCTTACTTTGCATCACACCCACCTAAATATGGGCCACTGTCCTTTAGCTTGAGCAATTGCCTCAAAGGGCATATCTTCACTCTGAGGACTGTTCTTCAATGGTTGGATGTCAATATTATATTCCACAAGATTACCATAATTACTGATAATGAAAAGTGGATCTACAGGACATGTACCTGGAGGATCTGGCAAAAACAAGATTGATAAGATTCCAAACATCCATTCAATATTACCCACAAAAATACTATCCAAAAAGTGCCAACACATACCTAATCTACTTTTCTGGCTAGCATTTCCAGCAATCCATGCTCGAGATGCAGCAAAGATGCTTGCTCCTCCAACACTTTCAACTGAGAACAATCTGTTGGCTTTGTTTACGTTGGTTGGTGAGTTCCCAGTGCTGCCACTGCTAGCGTTTGCCCTGTGAAAACATAACATTGGTGAACAACAGTACTGCATGATCAATTTCTACAACTAGCAATAATTAAGATATTCCATAATTCATATTATTTAGGTTTTTGGTTTATAAATGTTGGATATTATAATAATTTAACTGTCATCAAAAACTTAAGTTATACTTCATGAAAAATGTTGCACTATTGCACATCAGGTCATTTACCTTGATGAAGTTCCCATTTTAATTTGGATATATGGTGTGACGTGTTCAGGGTGAGGTAATGGTGGCATACGAGGATTCACCAAACCATTTTTACCAACAAGAAGACAGTCCTTGGCTGAAGTCATTGGCCCCAATGGATTACTGGTAGGTGATCCTCCAGGTTGAACCAGAACTGTTGGACAAGTCCTACTGAGATCTTCAAGACCTGCACTAGTGTGAAAGCGACTACTACGGTTCACAACACGACCGGAACTATGTGTACGCAAGCACACTGCACCTACAATATACACAAGATATTAACAACTAAACACAACAGATTACTCAATGATCATCATCATACTAGTACCTCCATAAGATGTGATGGGAAAGACATGAGATGTTCCTCGCCTTGTTGTTACAACAACCCAACGGGAATCATATGCAAATGACACATGACATACCTAAAACACAAAGACAATTACGCTATGACTGTAGTACAAAAGACAGTTATTGATGGCTTATTGTAAACGTGGTACAGACACTTACTGTTGCCATGGTATCACCACGATGAAGGATATAAAGATGATGAATAGATGCCAGTGATGGGCATGTAGGATGAGGCAAGACATGAAAAATATGGAAATTCTGTCCAAATGTATCAGCAGTAAAAAGGAGTGAACCTCTGCAACAATGTTCATTCAACTGTCAGTTGTTAAAAAAGTTAATCCTACAGAAGAAGTGAACAACATTGCAGCATAGAGTCCCTTACGTTGCATCAAAAGCTAATGCTGTCACAGGTTCACTTTCATGAGCAACAAAATGTGCCATGCTTTTCTCCCTTAGTTCTTCATCCTTCTAAGAACAACAAGGAAAAGAAACCATTTTACAATCTGTTAATTGAAATGTTTAGCACAATAATCACTACCAGACTATCAATAGTCTATATTTATTTATTTAGTGCATGAGCATGCATGCATTTTAAACACATTTCTTTAATTTTCACCCTTTCAGTATGACACATAAACTACATGACAAGACACTTTTACTTGTTGACTCAAGTGAGCTTGCAGAGCATAGCCCTACTAACAAAGTAACATTACAGGATACAACCGCAAAGTGCTGTGTATTGTTAACCTGTCTAGTACATGTGACCATTTCAGACTTGCTTTTCTCTCACCTCATTTTCACCATGGTTCTCAACATCAATGATGGTGACTATTCCAGGAGTTAAACCAACATATTTTGAGGGCTAAACAAGAATACTTGATAGGTCAATTGTGTTGAAATCCTATTTCACTGTCAAATGTATATCATGCATCTATAGCTAGAACTAGATATCTTAGTTTACGTACATTATTGCCCTGAAGTGGATCACTGTTCTCCACTGGATTTGAACCTGTCCATCTACCAACAGTCTCACCAACCAATGAGAGACCTTTGGTAAAAGTCTGAATTGAAACAATTTGTACAATTACTGGTTGAAACAGCAAGTAACACAGATGTACATTTGGCAGGAACTATCATTTTACCTTGGCAGCATTGAAGACAGCAGATGTATAAGATTTCAACTTGTCGGCTGAAACACCCCCCCTTGATTGATACATTGGATAAAACTATGGCAGAAATCAAGATATTCAAGAAATCAGTAAAAGTCAATTGTAATCAACAGTATAGATGTGAGGATACTGGACATTTCCAATACCTTGCGATCTGCAAAAGCCAACCATCTCGAACTGAGCGCCACTGGATTAACATTTGGTCCTGGAGCTGGAAAACAGTCTGAAAAAACCAAATGCCTTTATTAATGATGCAAAATCATAGAAACAAATCATTTAACATTAGTTACTCATTTGACACCAGTGTCTGTCTGCCTTGTTACAGGCAAATTTACTTTAATTAAGTGTGTATTTCTGCATAATAGTCATTTGTTTCATGTGTGAACGTACAAAGGTCAGGTTGCATTTCCGACTTTGCAGCTATAAACTTTTATTTAAAGATCACACTTCACTATTAAATATTACCATGGTTAAAACTTACTGGTTATCCCAAATTTTTTGCTTAAAGAATGTGCATCTAAAACAGCAATCTTCTCTTGCAAACAAACAATCATTACCCTAGAATAAATAAATAAATAAATAAATAAATAAATAAATAAATAAATAAATAAATAAATAAATAAATAAATAAATAAATAAATAAATGGATACTTACAGCTAGTATGTATGTATAAATATATAACAGATCTTATGTTATAATATATTTACCTTCTGTTTGAAAGAATATCATACACTTCAGACTTGAAGTCTATTGTTTTAAATTCTTCTCCTGAGCTCAAAGACCAAATTTTCACCGTGGAAAATGGGCATGATGAACTATATAAACAGTGCAAAATAAATTATTTCTATTAAGGTTTCAACATTCTCATGCACATATATTCAATCAAACTAAACATACCTTGCTGCATCACAAACAGCAACAAGTGGCCTCTTGTCACAAAACATATCATCTTTCCCTAATATATCCAAGAGAAAGTATATATAACTTCCTTGGTCTTGAAACATAGTGTCAGCAACAACAGTCTTTCATAGGACATGTACCTTGAAGTGGTGACTGTAAAATATTGACCACTTTTACTGGTCCTTGCCGTAATGAGACTAGCTCATCTGCATCACCATTCAATTTGACCTGCCAGATCTGGTAACCATTAGTATAACCAACAATTACAAACAACAAACAAGATTCTTCATGTGTATTAAAATTCGATCCTAAAATGCAAATATTAGATTTTGTGAGTCTCATTTAACTGGTGATACATATTAAGTAATTCCATGATTTACCTGTGTTGAGTTCTTCCAACTTGACCCATGCAATATGGTCATATTCATCTGGTTTATTTTGACCAGCAACAGCCTAGATAAAAATTAACACCATGATGACACTATAGGGACCTTGAAACATTACGGTACATTTTAGAATAGTTAGAATTACAAACATACAGTTAGCATTGCAAACATACAACATCTGCAGCTGTAAATTATGCATTTTTTGAACATAATTGGTATATATTTTTGTACTTTGTGTTCAATAGGTTATGCACAAACGATTTATTTGGGAGTTAGAAGTATGCATAATGTTACAAAATTTCAATAAAAAATAAATTGTGAAGAGCACATTTTATCTTTCTTCTGAATTTTTGAAACAAAACCCAGTGATTGCATAGAAACATGTATAAAATATCTCAAAATATCTCAGCTACTCAAATGTTCCTCAATTAATCCTTAGCCCTGTTGATTGGGTGTTATACAATTTTATGGCAAACAAATATACAGTAAAATATATTCATTGTACCAGTAAAAAAACATATAATAAATATAAATTATACAGTACTATAAAATCCAGCATTTGGAATAATTTAAAACAAAAACCTGCGGTACAACATCGTGAAAAAAATCGACAACACTTTCGACATATGACTTGTCACTGGAAAGAAAGAACATTCAGTTTCAGCAAATATTGTAAAAAATCATAGATAGGTTCTGTTGATTTCAATCGTATTGAATATTGCAATAAACTTAATACCTACCTAACTGGTTGTGGACGGACAGTAGTTGTTGTGGACGTCGATACTCCACGTAAATTTCGCCCAGTTTGTTCCGAGGACATGCTCGCAGTTTGTGATAGTTGAACAAAATACTTGAAGGGACTTTTGGGGTTAAAGAGTGCCCTTCATCCCCATCGTTTTCACCAATATAAACACCCATTTTTGTCAAGCATCTTGAAAATATTTTCTGTTGTTTTTCTCCGAGTCGGCCGCTTGCGTCATATGTTATCATCAGCCTGAGTAACCGCGCCGCCACGCCACGCAGGCAAAATGCCCGCAAACGGGTAAAAGGAGGCTGCAATGCGTATTATACAAGTATCCGTTTTAAAAAAACACCCTGTGTTGCAAATAAGAAGCGATGCTTTGCCCAAAGCAGCATAACGTCTTGCTTCAATCAACTTCGCAGTATAGCAGTGTAAGCGGCATATCAGCATCAACGAAGTGCTTGCTTTATGGCTACTGCCTTATCACACGAAACCATCCTTGTAGTTGCACGGTTGTCAGTTGGTTATCACTTCAATCCAGTTAATAGAGGTTGAAGCATAAACAGTTACGGTTTTATTGTGCAAGTCAAATTTATGTGATATTGTATCGAGAAGTACTTCCGCTAAGTGTCTCGCCCCACTTCCGTTGGGAGTATCCCCCGAGTGGTGATCACTTCCGGTGACAACACAACCAGCCGGCTGCCTACCATTTTGCCCAAAGCAGCGATCTTGGCTCAATCGACTTCGTAAGATAGAAGTGTAGGCGGCATATTAGGATCAACGAGCGGCTTGCTTTATGGCTACTGTGTTATCGTCACACTGCACTGTCATGGAGCATGTTTGACATCAACATGATGGCGGACGCGGCGTAACTTGCACCTGATCCACTAAATTACTATCAGCAGCTCTAGTAAAGCTGTCCTTTGTGGACAAAGTTCGCAATGCTCATCAAAGAATACCGTATTCCATTGCCATTGAGCGTAGAAGAATACCGAATTGCCCAGCTGTACATGATACAGGTGAGTGACTATTGCTGCTCTTTGTTCTTTTACTTTAGTCATAAAAAGTACAACTTCCCTAACTCCTATGGGGATAATTTCGCTCTTAAATATTAACTTGATCGTTTGTTCAACCTTTCCTGTGCACAATGCTAGTAGCGTACATATCACTAACTGTGGCAAACCAACATAAAATTTGCCGACAAATATGTTCACGGTGGTTGAGTGACGATGACAATCGCAAAGCCAAAATTTATGTTTTGAATGCTTGATGATAATCTGGATGTAATTTATAACAGATCGACTGACTTTCGTTAGAATTATACTAGCAGAACTAACTGAAGAAATTATGGTACAGTTTTTCATTCGAAATTATACTTCAACAATTACAACATGACAGCGAGTACAGAGTTTAAAGATCTCGTTACAGCATCTCTTTGCTCGTTTGAACTGCAATTGTGGTAAACCACACTAAAACACTGAGATTTAACGGAATGAAACTACGATAATTTATTATATACACTATGACTCGTGCTTTTTGTTTATTTTACATACTATAATTATTAACAATATTTTGAAAGAAGAAACAAGTTGCATGACATTAGCCTGAGATCGTAACATTATTTACGTATTCTCACTTAGTGTACAGCTGCAAATTTTATTTTATTTGATCAAATTGTGGTTTGTAAAATCATTTAGGTTCCGAAGCTGTCATTATTTTATGCAGTATGCGCATGCAGAAACAATCGCAACAAACATTCTAATTTGTAACGTCTCTGTCATTTGATACATCACTGTGAAAACTGTTGTTGTTATTTCCCGCCATGGCGCGCCATATATTTGGTCTCGTCTAAATTCTGCCAGAGCGCATCTGCTCGCTTTCCCTTAAATCTTTCTACGAATATGGATGCTGCATCAATTAGTTATATATCCTAATTTCACAAACCAGGGATTTAAACAGAGAAAATCTTAATATGTTATTTTAAAACGATTTAATACGCCTGAGAGGCCAATATTGTTATATTAGTACATATTATTGAAGGATGCGAATGCTTGTAACATAAGACTATATTTTGAAAATACGTCGACAAACATAGAAAAATATTCAATAGTAAAATTTATGTAGGTTTCGGTTGCTACTAATTGCACTTTCAATCTATTTCTTGCATATTTTCATCAGCGGTGATAATTCAATTATCATGTATGCTTTAGTGCACACCATGGCACAGTTTTGTGTTTAAACAACGGTTTGTGTCACTTTTGTGTGTGATTGTATTCAATACGTAAGCATGGTTTCATTTTAAAACAAAACATTCAAATTCCAACTTTCCAGTTCCATTATTCAGATCAGAATAGTTAGCTAGGCAGCTCACTTGATGACATCAAGATATATAGAGTAAGAATATAGCATGTTTTTGTAAAATAATAGCTTTTATTACTCATGTTATACCATTTTAAATAGCTGGATTACTAAATCATATTCTCAAATCAAAGATATGCTGAGATGTAACTCATCACTTTTTCTTTGACTATGGTTACATGTTTCCTTGATGTGGGTATTTGTGCAAGCAGGCTTAATCACTGTGAGCTCTAATATGAAACATGTGTTATATTACCAAATACAATTTTTACTCAAAATATAAACTTAAACCTCGGTAAGCATTCTATATCCTGAAGTCCTAACACCCAGCAACATTACTGCTTAATTTTGAAACTGCTAATGTGTCAGACCCAACAATTGTTAATGCTAATTATATGGCTAGATTTCCTGCTGTCAGAAGCATATTTATTGATAGTACTGATTACATCTCTAGTATGTATTTTTCATACAACAACAGAAAAAAAGTCGTCTGGACAGTACAGGTGAAGGTAGTGGTGTTGAGATAATCAAGAACCACCCTTATGAGAATGGTCCTGGAGGTTGTGGTCAATATACTAAGAAGGTTTACCATATTGGTAACCATATACCAGGATGGCTTAAGGCAATTGTTCCAAAATCAGCATTACAAGTGATCGAAGAGGCATGGAATGCATATCCATACACAAAAATGCGAACAACATGCCCTTTTGTTGAGAGGTTTTTTGTGGACATTGAGACAAAGTATCTCCCAGATGATGGTTCCACGGTATGTATGTTGGTGTTTACTGTGTTTGCACACCATGCATATTACGGTAGAACGAGTTAAATGCAAGCAATTTGTTGGAAATAATTTAGAAAATATTCATAGGTTACTAGTGTTCACTTTAAGTTCAATTTTAAGTAAGAGAGTTATGTATTATTCATGATAACTATATGGAAAATGTAAATTATTGTATAGTGATCCAATATCAGTGCTACTGCATTTGTGGTTTATTCTGGGTGCTTTTGTCATGAAACAAGGTATATTGTAAGTGGTCCTGAATGTATTGTAATGCTATATTTCAATTGTTTAGGAAAATGTTTTCAATCTTTCTCCAACAGAGATCAGCAACCAGACTACAGGTATAGTTTTGCCAAAGTGCAACACAATATATACTGCTATGCTTTTCAACTACTTTACTTACTGTTTTTGCAGATCTTATTGACCCAGTAAAAGATCCAATCCCAACAAGTTCATATTCCAAAGAAGAAGATCCATTGTTGTATGTTTCCAAGAAAACTGGAAGAGGTCCTCTGACTGTTGATTGGCTGCAGACACCGCCCGACACTGTGATGTGTGCCTACAAGAGAATCAGTGTTGAGTTCAAATATTGGGGAATGCAGGTCAGGATGGCTGATACAAAGAGGAATATACAAATTCACCCCACAACACTACACTACACTAGACTACCAACACGACACGACATGACACTACACTGCACTGGACTGCACTACATGGCGCGACACGACACGACACGACACAGCACAACACTACACGACACAACACTACACTACACTACACTACACTACACAACACAACACGACAGTACACGACACAACATGACACTACACAATGAAACATAATTCAGAGACACAACATGCTCAAGGAGTACAAGTCATTTTTCAAACAGTGACAATTCAAGACATCTTTGATATTTTAGGGTAAAATTGAGCAGTTTATTCATGATGGACTGCGTAAACCAATGTTGATGGGTCATCGTCAAGCATGGGTTTGGCAAGATGAGTGGTATGGTTTAACAATTGATGATATTCGAGAGTTAGAACGCGAGACACAAGCAATGTTAGCAAAGAAAATGGGGAACCCTACATCATCTGAACTTAGTGTGTCAAGTGAACTATCTAATGGTTATGAAGAAGAGGAAAGTGAAGGGAGAGATACTCTAACAACATTGGCTGATATCAGGAAAAATACCTCGGTGATTGAACTCTTATCTCAAGAATCAATGGACACAGATGAAATAAGATGTATAAAAACTGTGATGGAGGATAAAGTGCCTAGGTGGCGCATTGGAAGTATTTCCAAAAGTGACTCAGATGAGGAGTTCTTTGATGCTAATGGTGAGCATATTACAGTTAGCATATTATTAGATACAGTTGTATAAGGTGGTGTAGTATCAGATACAGTTGTATAAGGTGGGGTAGTATCAGATACAGTTGTATAAGGGGGGTAGTATTAGATGCAGTTGTATATAAAGGTGGGGTAGTATTAGATGCGGTCACATAGGTTGGTGTGGTATTAGATGCAGTGACATGAGGTAGGAGGTAGTATAAGATGAAGTTGTATAAGGAGGGGTAGTATGAAGATGCAATGAACCATGCCAGCTGGTATAGAGAGAAATGAGGTGGGGTAAATTGGGGTGTGGTGGCTTGGATCAAAGTGGCTAGATTTTCATGGAGTATTCTGTGGTTGAATGTGGAGTTGGATGTCATGAGGATGTTGTAGATTGGTGTACATCAATGTCTTATATTACTTATGTTTTACTTGATTTAGATGAGTTTGGTAGTGGTTTGTCGGATGATGAAGATCAGGAAAAGTTTCTACAAGTGAGAAAAGAAAGGCTTGAACGAAGTTCTCACTCAGGCGGCAGCATCGATTCTCTGGACTCACTTGAAGTAAGGAACTTTAACCGCCTTATTTTGAATACCCAGGGGTATCTCCCCCCCACCTAATACCTTCCGTCCCATACACGTATCCTGGCCCTCACCTCTATATATATCTTATTAACGTAGAAGTTCGTCACATTGTTCCATAGAACGAAGAGCAACGAACTCCTCAAAAGCATGCAGTGGGTAAAGTGATGAGCTTGGGTGGTTCGACTACGTCAGTTAACCAACTTCGTGTCCTTGTACTTGTTGTGCATGGTGGTAATCCGCTGGAATTGTCACAGGGTGACATGGTGTCAAAGGAAAACGATTGTGAACGTTTGGTAAGAGAGTTTAAAAACGTCATGGAGAATCATTATAAAGCTGGTCTTGGTAGGGTCGTATTTCGCTTGGTCGAGTGTCCACAAGTATTTCAAGATGCTTTGTCAGCTTTGAAAGATATTACACCAGAAATGGCGGATGAATATGGAAAAGGTACAGAAAAACGCTTACATATTGAAAATCTTTTGAAAAAAGGACCACTTATTGTGAAAATATCTTCGCTTGGTTCACGTATGTTTTTTTTCACTTTAGATAACGCCGCGACATCTCCGCAATCTTTCAATTTTCCTCTATCTTCCTTGCCCATTCTTGCTGCTTGTTCCAGTACATTTGCAGAAATGGTCGATCGCATGATTGTCAAATCAAATGAAGTCTACCGAGAATTCTTAAGTTCTGAAGCAGGAGCAGGTTTTAATGGAGAGGTAAAGAGGCAACTTGTGTGAAAAAATATCGAGAATAATTTCGCGTTTTTAATTATGTTATTTTTAATAGGTGTGTGTGGTTGGTGATTGTATTGGTGCACTGCTTGCCTATGATGCCATGTGTAGAACTCTTACACAAACCAGTTTCGATACGGATAGTTGCAGCATGAGTGTTCCTCCCAGTCCGATGACGCAACGTATGGCATCACCACGTCGTGACCAGTACTCTCCTGCCAGTGGTAGTTGCGGTAACTTGAGTGGTGGTACCAGCACTGGTAGTCTGGCCAGTAGCGGCGGTGGTGGCGGTTCACAGCACGCTGGTGGTAATCTTAATCGACGGTTGAGTGGTAGTCTCAATGTGATTGCCAGTACTGGTGCTAATGAAGGTGGAAGTCCACGTGGTACTGGTACAACTGCCTATAACCGGTATCTTAGTGGTAGTTATGGTAGCATGACTAGTGGTGCCTTGGACGGTTCTGGATACCATCAGAAGTTCTTCGATACCAGTTTTGAAAATTTTGATGACACCAAGAAGGCGTTCAGTGATGATTTCAAAAATCAGACATTAAGGGATACTTTCATTGAGTCGAAATTCGAATTTGAAATCTCCAAATTTTTTGCGTTTGGGTCCCCCATTGGTTTAGTTTTGCTCTACAAGAAGTTCTCACAATTCAGTCAGGGTATTCACCTTCCAATATATCTTAATATGGCTTTTTAGTAGAAATGCAACAGGTGATTATCGCAAACGCCGTGCGCTGATTGGCTTACCTACCTCGGATTATTGTGCGA
>JAOTOK010043852.1:0-17898 GCA_025770025.1 Virgularia gustaviana
AGCATTGTCATCCATTCCCTGGTAACACCACCAGCATCGTAACCTGCAAGGAGGAAACTGTTAGTGCTAGAGACGGGCGGAGGGACAGACGGAAAACTTCGAAAAAGAGGGACGAAAAGCTAACAGAAACACGGCTATACATATATTGTAATCCATAATCCAAGTCCTGGCTTTCGGATCCCAGTTCGCATGGATTCAGGTTCTTCTAGATTCCAAAGCATAATTTCTGGAATCTGGAGTCTTTCGCAGGGACACAAGATAGATAATATCTGTTGTAAGACTCAGAGGACTATAACCATAACCTAATAACCTTCTTCTCCTTGGAACGAGACGAAAAAGTGTCTACACCATTTTGAAACGGAAAAATTCTTTGTTGCTTCGTAGGACTATAAAAGAAAGTCAGATAGCTTAGCCTTGGCACATAATGTACACATTATTCTACTTTAAAGATTATCTAATATACATGTACTAATAATTTTAGTACCCTACTTGTTAGTTTACTTACACTTTCTAGTATATATCCACGGTTGACTATAAGATTTGCTTTCTTAATTTGAGTTGATAATTTTCCTAGACCATGGTGGGATTGTAACATACGGTAAAAAAACTTCTTTTTATCCTGAAAGGAGTCTGCCCCTCCTGCAGAAAGAAATACGTAGAAATTAGAGTTTCCATCCATATTTTATCTTACTCTTCTTTTCAACAACACTAGCCGCCAAACATACCGATGTTACGAAGTAACATTTGCGCAAACGTGGCCATTATCAAACTTCGTTTTTGCGATAAAAAGGAAACAGGAGGTTGGATTCCGTCGTCGAGTTTGAACTCAAGATCACACAATGTTGAATCACTATTTTCCGGCAAAACAACCTATAGAAAAAATAGGTAGGTATCAGCGTACATGTATATTACGCACACACACATGCTGTCTCCTGTTCCTCAGAACTGGCAACGCTACTATAATGTAAACTGGTCTAGTAGTTTTGCATAATCCGAAAAGTCATTTCATGGGTTAAATAGAAGAAAAGCATCTTCTCCCTTGCTAGGTACGTCCATTATTTTTTACCGGGTCCGTATACAAGGCGATCTTGTATTCTGCTTGGCTACTATATAGGTCCGTTTGAGCACATACGGACCTCTCACACATCTTTTTTACATTTCGTATTAGGGTATATTTGCCTCGATCTCAACTGAAAATATCGGCTTCCATACGGAACTCCAAACCGGAAAATAACATATTATATACTTAATTTACGAGATGATATCGTAACAAATGTTTGATTGAACTTTACATTTTTATTGGCTAAGAAATAAATTCTACACTGACCTTGGTTGAAGGAGAAATACGAAACGAATAAAGACGAGATGGGATAATCTTGAGATAAAATTCTTTGATAGTAAGTTGCTAAAAATACAAAAGTTATCTTAGGAGATCATTACGTTCAGATACTGCATAGTACCACAAGCGTTGTATACTGAAGCCCTGAAGCTTCATAAAAATTCAAGGTTTGTGCAGGTTTGTGCACCTTCGTCATCACGTGCAGTCTATTGTATTTAGCCGCGGACAATCAATGATAACTTCGAACGTGTTTATTGTTCATTTTGACGTGTAAGTATGGACCAAGGTCGACCACTCTTATTGGTTGTTTAAATATTAACCAATATGTTGCTTACCCTTGATGAAAAATAAAAGTAAACTTTACGATATTGTTTCAGGAAACTGGATACATCATTGATTTCCTCCAGTTGTTCATTTCTAGATGGTACATAGTGTTCAGGTGTGATATAACCTTCATACCATGTTTGGTACCAATTGGTCTTCAACATCGCCTTATCAACAATCTCCAAATCTTGTGCTGTTGAAATATACAATGTGATTTAGTTTTTGGAGTTACAAATGATGCTATTTTGTTTTACAAGAAAACGGGAAACTGCAGCGGATGAAAATCTCCCAAGCACAAGAGACATCACCAACTAACTGTATTTACAATTACATGCGCAAAAATATCACAGGAGAAACAACCATGTTGAACCAACAGATGTAAGAAGTTGTTAATCAAAGTCATGGCGAATAGCAAACCATATAAAATAGGTTGGTATAAGCGTACATGCACCAGCATTTTAGCTCACAAAAATGAAGTTGTGAGTCTTACCATTCAAAGAAATGATTGTTAAAGATCCGTTGCTGATTGGTTGATCTTGGTAGGTCACATGGCCATGAAAACAACCCTCTTGTTCTAGTTTAATATGAAGCATGTTTCTTCCTTGCTCTGGAAAGATTACTAGCTCTGGGTCGATGCTCTGGTTACCTGAACCCACCTACAAGTATACAGAAGATGACCACATGGTGCTTACATATGGTGGTTTCTTATGGTGCTTCCATATGGTGGTTTCAATATTTCTCTCACCACACTGATGGGCTACAAACCTGAGTGATATTAATTTGGAAGAGATCTTTGTTTTCAATCTCACAAAGATTGTTGTATTTGTCTTTGGTTTCAACTTTAAGAGGATAGTAAACACCTGCTGCTACGACAACCATGTTGATACCATTCAGTATGGTGATGTTTGAAGTGACTACCGGACCTTATGGAATAAAGCATTAGAGTCGTATGCTACAATACAGTAAATTGATGGTATGGTGTGGTCCAGTATACTATGGTTCAGTATAGTATGGTTAGGTACGGTAAAGTACAATACTGTATGGTATGGTATAGTATGGTATGGTGTGATACGGTTTAATAATAGTACAGTATGGTATGGTATGGTGTGGAATGGTATGGTACTGTACACAGTATGGTATGTTTCAGTCTGGTGAAATATAGTATGGTCAAGTATGGTACGGTGTGGTATAAGTATGGTATATTACCAGGCAAGAAAGTCTTGGTAAATGGACTACCAGGAATACTTTCACCATTGACAAGGATAGATATTTTGTAGTTCCCAGCCTTTTTTGGATGAAATATTATACAACACTCATTCCTACATGGTGTGCCATCTTCTCTTGTAATTTCCTCAATGCCTTGAGAACTGTAGACTTCAATTTTGATATTTTCTCTCCCAGAAATCTCATAAGTCAAGAATGGATTCTTCTTGTGCAGCTAAAAGTACAAATTACAAAACATAAAACACATTAATGTAATAAATAACAGCAAGGGGAAATATACTGCATGTTCTAGATTTTTTTTCAGATCAGGGCAGGGCACATCAAAGAGATCCACCATAGTGCAACTTGTGTCCCATTTTTCTTTTAAAAATAACACAAAAATCAGTTATAGTTGCTATTATAAAACTGAATACCTTTAGGATGAATTTAGCAGTGTTGCCAACCATCATGTTATCCTGCCATAACCAGTTTACTGTGCATGATGAGGCACTTAGAAAATTTCCAAGAAGAAACTGAGGCAATGCCAAATGTTCGGGTTGTTGTGCAGTGATATTGTTATAATACAGAAGGAATTTTCTCTTTATAACAATATATAACATTGCCAAGAACAGAAGCTGGACTAAAGTAACAGTAATAAATTTATATTAGGAATTATTACAGGCATGCAGACAGGTACTGTATGCAGGACGGCACTGTATACAGGCAGGCAGGCAGACAGACAGGCAGGCAGACAGATCAACGGACGGACGGACGGGACGGGACGGGACGGGACGGGACGGGACGGACGGACGGACGGATGGACAGAAGACTGGTGTAGCGCAACCATACTCACAACTCCATTTTAAAATGTACCACAGAAGCCGGAGGATAAAAACAACTAAATGAATTGGGAAGAGAAGATACCACAGTGTAGATGTGCCATTTAGTTCATCGATGGCTTTAACAAGTGTCTTGTAATCCTTCAGACCTCCTCCCATGCTCTCAATAATGTTCTTTGCTTGAATTTTATCCATTTTCGCTTTTACATCAGTGATACCAACAAATCCATTTTGATAAAATCCCACAAGATACTTCTCCAAGCCATGGGTTGTTAACCACTCAATCAATTTTTCATTTGAATCTTTAAGATCCTCGACTTTGCTCTTGAAAAGTCGTTTTTGTTTTGACGTTAATAAAGGGCTGTGTATCAAACTATCCACGTTTTGTGTCAAGAGTTTTGTAATGGAATGGATCCCTGTAGCGTAGGTTTGAAGAATACAATACAAAATTAATAAGCATTATTTCATAAATTATGATATTTAAAAGATTAATTTGAAAGCTTACCATGATTATGAAGTATTTCTTCAATGAATTCCAGTCCATTATCTTTCAGCCAATGATTTAAGCCAGCTTGCAACGCTACATGTTTATCATTTCGATTATTCAACCACAAATCCAGGCAAACAAGACTCACTAAAATTATTAAAACACCCCACAAAGACGCTCTGTTGGGAGCTGGCCGATCCCTTCTTCTCATAATCTCACATTTGTTCTTCCAATATTGATTATTTTATGTAGAAAAAGTGAAAACTTTACAATTTTTAGCAAAATTATACTGCATTTCTTTGATAAATTCTAGTTTCCCTTGATGAACCGAACTTCGAACCCAGGAACTTCAATCCCGTACTTGGAGGCACAGGGGATATTTCTCGTATTATGAACGAACGAATATACAGTCTTGACTCTTGAATCATTACCAGATCACTCACAGGGTTTTAGTAGCCTTGACTTTTACTGTCCTTTGACACACCTGCTAATTCCAGGCTTAAAATACCCAAGCTTTCCCTGTAGGCACCCTCAAGCTAGTGCAGTCATGAATAATTATTTCATTTATTTATTTATTTATTTCATTTATTTATTTATTTATTTATTTCATTTATTTATTTATTTATTTATCTACATTCAAAATCTGCAGATTGGTAAGTCTCGTAATGAATTACAGTTTATTTTCCTTCAATACCAAACAATATTTTAAACATATGTCCTAAATTATGTTTGACAAGATATTGATAGAATTCTCCCATGCTCATACGATCATCCCCACTTCCATGAACATGAAAAACAAGTTCCTGGAAGTCGGAAAATCTTCTCTCGCTCAGCTTGGTTTCCCTGTGTCGACATGTAATTCTTTTCCAACTAAGTTGCCGAAGTCTGCCAAAATATCCCTCTGTGTCCTTGATATCCCCTTCAATACACACCACACCTGGTTTTCCAGGCAATGAAAACCCTGTAAGGTTGTAATCAGCTGCCCATTCTAGAATGTTCTTTCTTTTGCTTTTGTTATAAATATGATGCATATAAAGCCACATTCTTGATAAACCCTCCATCTCTGTTTTCTCCATCTTAGAGTTGGAAGCTTGGTCTCCCCCCTCTTTTTCCTTGTGCTTATGTTCCTCCCAGAAATTTGCCCAGTTTTCTTGCAACCATTGAATTACTGTTACAATACATAGTTCACCAGTTTCTAAACTTTCCAAAAAACCCCTTGTTTTACTGTTCAATTCTTTTCGTGCCTCCCTTGACAAACTATTACAGTCGACACAAACTTCTGGGCGTTCTTCGGGGTAATTGTGAGGCAGAAAGCAACTCACTTCCAACACGTTTTCCTTACTACCAGTACCAGGTATTTCTTCTGTATCTACACTAACACTAACAGAGTCGTTTTCTGCAGTTGTCAACGACAATGTAAAGTTCAGTCGTTCTGCAAGTGCTGTATTTAAACCTGAAATAAAATCTTGGACAGCTAACAAACTATGTTGATCAACAACTAGTTCTTTTTCATCGACAAACATTGAACGCAAAATCTCCAACTCGGATAATTGTAGATTCAGTCTTTCAAGTAATAGATCATTTTCGCCCGCCATATTGAATTTGAGTTTTGCGACGACGGCACGACGTATCCCGACGTATCACGATCCCGGGCGCAGACCGTAAGGATCGCAGACTTGGCGTAAGTTGACGCGGGAAAAAAGCTACCCTACCAGTTCCTCTCTTGAAAAATGAAAAGCTTTTTCCAGATAAATAAGGAAAAAGTTTGTTTTATACAACAGCAAAAGTGAAATGGATAAAGGGAACGATCAGTTCATAAGTGAAAGTGTTTCTAATTGTTCTGACGAGAGAAAAATAGCTCCGAAAACTGAAAAGGCAAGGATAGAGACTGCCAGAGAGCGTAGGCGACAGAAAAGCCGAGAGACAGCAGAGTAAGAGAAAATCGACTGGCAACGAGACGGAAGGCCTACAGGAAGAACACTGAAGCAGGAAAAGGTAGGGGGACAGATTCTGAGCGACAGAAAAAGAGTAGGTAATAGACTTTAGAGTATTTTAGGCAAAGAGCGCGGGCAAAAAGGTATGGTGAGTTTATGGTCTATGACGTAGGCTAGCAAAACGAGAACAACAAAATTAAATTTTCGTTATATTATATTTTTTGGATATGAGAGATTTACAGTGCTAAAATATGCTGTATTAACTTCATATATGATATTTACAATATTAAAAACAACTAAATGCTGTTACATATAAATATATTTGAAGGTCAAACTTTATGGTATAATTAATATAGGACATCACTCAACTACATATAATATAAATATTAATATTTCCTTTATTTTAAGTTATTATTGGTTTATGGTTTAATACGTATTTAGTTAGAAAGAATGTGGTACAATTTTCATGTTCCCTTTTTGAGAAAATAACAATAGGTATGCTGGAGCATGCATATGTGCGCTATAGCAGTACATCTGCCAGTCGAGTATGTTCTTATATCATATTTTCTCAGATTATGTGCAAATAATAAAATAATCTTCACAATCCTCTACGGCTCCATTGCAGTTTTCCAGCGGACAGTTTGAAGTTGTTAAAACGTTTTCACAAAAAGTGCAAGAATTTAGACCAGACACACAAGCCGAGGTGGCACTAAAACCAGCATCTTGTACGATAGTCAAACTCGGTATAGGCGAGAAATATGATGTGGCGTTGTAGCCCCAAAAGCAGCCACCATAGTTAAACGTGTCTGATTCAGATAGACCAACTGGACTGTACGGTCTTCTGTCATAACTTGCACAAAACACCCTGTATTCCTCGCACCAGTCCACTTGCTTGGACGTTTTATGAGTCGGTAGTTTTACGCGGGAAACCACAAACGATTTCGCTCTCGACCATACGTGACGAGTTTCCACCACTTCGAGGCTCGTGTCAAGGTGCTCAGGCAATGAGCTGCAAACAACGTAAATCTCACGAATCTCATTCGTCGACTCGGCACACGTTCCATACACGCAATGTAGCAGTCGAAATTCGTGATCGCATTCCAACGAATCACAGTGTTTGTGATAATAGACGTTGGCTGACGCTGCGTTACTGTAGCCTGCTTGTTGTGCAAGCTCAATCATGGCGGACTGGTCTTGGTTAGGACGTACTATAGCATTAAAAGTTGGACAGATAGAATTGATATCACTAGCCACTGGTCTCATGTTGTATGAACGACAGAGAATTTCGTGATCCTTGCACCATGACGAATGCTTCGAATTACGATGTAAAGGAATCCTGGTTTTCAGGACCAAATGTCCAGTACCATTTACAGTCACAGTTTTCGAGTCTAAGACATGAAAGTTAGTCAGCGGCGTGTTTTTTGCGCACAGACCATATACGGTACGTGGTGTAGTCGCATTCTTTAGGCAATCCAGAGATTGGCTACAGTCGAACGAATAAGAGTTGGTATTGCAACTGGCCTCAGCGCAACCTTTGTAAGAGAACACGTTGCCATGACTTGCTTTGGTGAAGCCAACTTTCTGACCTAGGCTGTCAGAATCATCAGTTAAAAACATTTGGGGAAAAACGGCGTCAAAATTGTCGCGACATTTCACGACATCATCGCGGGGGAAATCGTCCCATGAGGATATGACTGGGCTTTGACCAATGTCGTGGCAGAGTTTTGAGTAATCCTGACAAAGCGTGGTGGAAGTGTCATCAAAAATTGCTGACGTGATAGTAATATCGGTGCCGGGCAACGGTACCTTTCTTGTCTCTTGGACTTTGAAAGTCGTGTTTGCATCTGCGCAGATGGTGTAAAGTTTCGTGGCGGTGCTGAGTTGTTGAGAACAGCCCTGGATATCACATTTCATAATAATCGAGTTGTCTGCGGTAGCTTCGGTGAAGCCAGCTTTGAGTGCAATATCTGCGACTTGAGTAAACGCAGTGGAACATGGGAAATTTTGCAACATGCTTGCGTGGTATTGCAGGGTACATTGCCATCTGTCGTGGTCCTCGGTACAAGCCACAGGTACCTTACCAAGACGCTTGCATTCTTCGCTGTAATCTTGGCACCAGTTCTCTGTCTTCGCACGTCCATCTGCTGGTGGCAGGACCTCCAGTACTGATAACTCGATACCATCATGTTTCACTTTGGCGGAACGAAGAACGTCGAAGTTTGATGGTGGGTCAACGCACAACATATATACCTCTCTGCGCCATAATTTTGTACTGATACAACCTAATGCGCTATCACATTTCCCATCATTCAACTGCGAGCCACAATCGTCGCAGTTTAGTAACACAAACGTATTCGCAGGCAATGCATTCTTGTAACCCGCACGTTGAACCAACCAGCTTGCTTTCTTTGTGTCGGTACAACCAACCACGTGGCTGCTGTACGCACCATACACCGTCTTACACGTGGCATTGTTTGATTCGTCTGTCCCGCATCCGAACACAGGTCTCATACCATAACTCTCGCATAGATTCTTGTAATCAGAACACCAGTCCGTCTGCAGGGATGTCCCATTCTCGGCAAGTCGGGCGTGGATAGCCTGATATGTGGTGTCCAGATAATCTAGGGGTCTGGTTTCCAGTACCTCGAAGCTACTTATCGAAGTCTGCTGAGCACAAACCGTATACACGACTGGGTTTTGCGAGTTCCATTTGAGACCAGGCATATTGTTGTGATAATATGACGTTGGCAGACTACTACTGTAATAAGTGTCACATAATAAGTAACCAAATGAGTTGTCAGGAGTTGTTTGTACGTACCCAGCATCCCTTGCGAGCTGTGAAATGACATCATTCGGATTACACTGCGTGTTGTACCCAGGGAACATGACCGAGGAATATTTCGTGTTACAGTTTAGGCTGCCTGAAGTCGGAGTACAGCCAACGGGCACTTCACCATACGACTCGCACAGCAGTTGGTAATCCTTGGCCCAGTCACCGTTTGGTGATGTTTGGCCCAGTACTTTGGCTTGGATAACGCGGTACAAATTATTACTTTGAAATACGATTTTGGAAGTCAACGGCATTAATCCCCCTCCGGCAAACGTACCACATGCAGTATAAAATTCCGTGGATGACGATTTTAAACACGATAAACTGTCATGACACGACGTAGTTAGGTCACCCTGGCACATATCGCAACCTTGATAGCAAAACGAGTTACTTGAGGTAGCCCTGCTGAAACCAGCTTGGCGCGCGATTTCATCAACACTTGTCCCAATAATTATAGCGCCATGTTTGGCTTGACAGGCAATCGAAGCGTTCCCTTGCGTTCCGCAGTACAGCGGTCTTTGGCCCAGCGACTGACATGCGCGTTCGTAGTCTTTACACCAACTGCTATGTAGGGATTGAGAACTGGAAACTAAGACTCTCAAGGCCGTGAACGTATCCTGACCAAGGGTCACAGAGCTTTTTGTCGTCACGTGGAAATTGCTGTCCGAGTTCGCGACCACGCACGCGGTGTACACGCGTTCGTTGAAGAGTTCCTGGCTCAGGCAATGCAGGGCCTCACCACACCCGCTTTCGGGTAGAGTCGACAAACATTTGTCATCATGGCAGTTTAATAGCATAAATGTATTCATAGAAGAGGAGCTATGGTAGCCAGCAGTCACAGCTAAGTTGGAAACGAAGTCATTGGAAGGACATCCATGGTTAACATTATCTAGCATTATAGCTTCGTAATTTGAAGTACATTTTAAATAGTCCGGCTCGAAGCTGTAGGTATAGGGACAAGCCAGTGGCGACGCTCCTAAGCTCTGACACAGGTTCTTGTAATCTGTACACCAGTTTTGGGACTTTGACGTGAACGACAACAATTTTGCTTCAATAACGAGATAGTCACGGCCAGAACTTTTAACTTTTTTTGACCCTAAAAACAACAAGTATGATATCACAACGAGAACTGCAGGAGCAACAGCTCTGCTCTACTAGTACATTCTCATCATAATTATCTCCAAATCAGTTGTTGTGCTTATCGTCACTTACACTCGGATCTCAAAATTATCCTCCGAACCTCCTGGTCCTTTGCTCCTACCCCCTTCTACCCCTTCTCTACCCCACCTCGTGGTGACCTTCAAATACCCTAATTACCCCTTTATTACCCCCAATATCTTCATATTACCCTTATTATCCTCATATTACCCTCGTTATCCTGCTATTATCCTAATATTAGCCTATATATAAGGTCCCTATTTGAAAATCCGCAAGCGCCCATATCCCATGTCAATCCTAGGGTACTGGCAGAAAGCTCAACCACAAGTGAGGTATTTCCCAGTATCTCACTTATGATCCACTATATCATAATATAAAATCTCACCTGTCATTCGAAAGTTTGTTCCACTACTAGGTCTTGTGCAAATCGTTGTAGCCTCGCCAGACATTTTCGCCAGAACACTCTCACTGTTAAAACGACACAACGTTTTAATCCGAGCTGCGATGCTCTCGTACGTTTGATTCACAGTTATGCTGGAGTTCGTAATCTTTTTTACATAACTGGCGGTAAGATCCATTGTCGAATTACAAGTATCATTCTCATATACCTCTGTCAACACCTCCCCGTCCATCACTAAAGGTGGCTGTTCAACAGGTACAATGTAACACTCTTTATTTTGTCCGTCTTCCCGATATTGAACTGTCACTAGAAATGATTGTTTTGAAACAACATCGAAAACTGGCTCATAGTACGTCACGTTCCAACAATGCTGATTCGGCATCTTAGCAACACAAGATGTGACGTCACAAAAGTCGTACACGAAGCTTTTGTTCTCGTTAACGTTATCGAACCCAGCTTGCTGAGCAATACTCACAACTCCAGTGTCAACAGGACAAGAGATGACATCATCCTCCATGTTCATTGCGTCATACTCAGGCGGACACGTTTTGCCACAGGCCAGCGGTTGGAACCCAAACCCTTCGCATAACTTCTGATAATCTCGGCACCAGGTCTCATACTTCGACTCGCTATCAGGTGTTATTTCAGTTTCCACAACTAAATAATCTTGGTAGTTAATCGTGACTTCCTTCGATGCCAGGACCTCGTAATTGCTGTCTGATGAAGCGCATATTGTATAAACCACGTTATCGTCCCAGTGCAGTTCACCAAACGAAGATCCTGTCCCACCCCCGTAGGGGAAGATTTTGTTACACTGATGACGTAAGCAAGATTGTGAGATGAATGAGTTATTGGAATTAGCGTGTGTAAATCCTGCTGAGTTCGCAACCACGTGAACATTAGCGGAGTCTGCGCAGTCCGTTGCGCCGTTCGAGTACATCATGAGAGCCTGGTATAGATCTCGACACTGCGCATGTTCAGCTTTAGTATCCATAGCCTTAGGGCAACCAATGGGACGCAAACCGTATGACTGGCACATCATGGAGTAGTCTCGGCACCAGTTCTCGTGGAGGGAACGTCTGTGTCCCGGTACGGTTGCCATGATAACAGACACAGGAGAATTACCGTATGTCGCGGTTTTTCTCTCCAGCACATCAAAGTTACTTTGTGACCCGACACATACACCATACACATCCGATGCTACATCCGTCTCATTCCAAACTTCCTGAAATGTTTTGCTACACTTCGAGCATTTCCACAGCCCTAAATATTGCTTTGAGTCCGCCGCCGAGAACCCAGCCGCGATTGAAATGTTCGCGACATCAGCGTAGCCTGGACACGACAGTCCGTCAACCATGACGGCGTTGTACAACACGCGACAATCACGTGCCTCTTTCAGCAACTGAGCCTGCTGACCACAGCCTAGCGGTCTCTTCCCAATCGCTTTACATAATTCTTTGTAATCCTCGCACCAATTGGAACCCTTTGATTGACCATTAGAAGGAATACCGAGCTTTAGGATAGTATAAGGTATTCCAGCGTATTCTATTTCCCTAGTTTCCTTCACACTGAAATTCGAGTGTGAATAATCCGAACAAAATGTGTAGACAGTACTTGACAAATTGCTCGGGAGGTGCGACACCTATAAAGAAGCAATCAAAGTGTTAGTTCAAATAAATAAAGCTTTCCAGAATTAAGGTATATGTACGTACTACTACCAAAATCAAAGATGGATCTTAAATCTAAGAAGAAAAGCGTAGCTAAAAGCATTAACATCGAGTATGACCAGTAGTAGTACCGCGTTACATGGAATGGTCCTAACTCGACCTCTAGGTAAAAACAGTTTAGCCAGAACTGATAGAGCTAACAGCCTATATCCAGTATCCAACAAAACATGTTGTAGTATAACACTAGACCAATGTAGGATGGCCCTTACTGGATCTCTAGGGAGAACAGTATAGCTAGAACTGATGGAGCTATCCAGTAGCTATAACTAGTAGTTGTATAACACTAGACCAATGAAGGACGATCCCCAATGGAACTCTAGGGAGAACAGTTTAGCTAGAACTGATGGAGTTATTCAATATAACCAATAGTAGTATAACACTAGACCAATGAAGGACGGTCCTCACTGGAACTCTATGTAGAACAGTTTAGCTGGAAGTGATAGAACTATCCAGTATAACCAGTAGTAGTATAACACTAGACGAATGCCTAAAAATTGTTTGAAAAAAAACGATGTAAGATGTTACTTACTTGAGTCAAATTCTTCCCGCATTGTTTATAATCAACAAACCCAAGTATGTTCTCTGCGGTAGCAAGTAGAAAGTTGGCAGTTTGAGTGATGTTCTTGAGGACTTGAGCGGTAGGACATTTCTTGTTGAATAAATAAAAACCATATTTCTTGCTTGCCTTATATGCTTCCGGATCACCTCCAGCGTGACATGTGATTGCTCGTTTTCCCAGCGACGCGCACATGGTGCTGTAATCTACACACCAATCGCTATCATTTGACAGAATCTTCGTCTTCACGATCGTCAGACTGTGTTCTTCATAATCGTGTGTCGCCGTTGAAAGTACTTTGAAGTTTCCCGCCATATTACAGTCGAACGTCTTGATTTTCGCGCGCTTGTCCTCCTCCACTGCCTTAACGAATGGATCGTGGTCGACGTCACAACACGAGTCGGCCTCAGGACTGCTGGATGACTGCGTGCACCAAGAGGGCTGCATACCAAAGGATCTGCACACTCTATAGTAATCTTTACACCAAATACCGTGCCTAGCCACGTCATCGTCTGGGTACTGTCCTTTCACAGTTAAGCGCGGCAGATCATAGTGTGTTAACATATTGAGATAGTTAGCGTCTTCTACAACGAAGTTGCTATCAGAATCCGTGCATACGGTGTATACCGTACGATGAACACTAGTCAAACAATCTAAGCTTTCTAGACAACTCGATCCAAGGATGTTTGGACAGAAACCGCCACATTGACCGTATCCAAACGAATTACTTTCAGATGCACCGAGAAAGCCGGCCGCTTTTGCGATTTCTGCAACGTATTTCCCTGGGCTCGTTGTTCCGACGATAACTGCCGCCATATTGTCTCGAATACAGTCCGTAGGATCTTCTGAGGAAGTTAACAACGCGACGGGTCTTAATTGGTTACGACGGCAGAAATGTTGGTAATCTGCACACCATGATACATGTTTTGAGGCATAGTTGTCAGGAAGTTCGAGTTGTGCCACCAGGAACGTTCTATTTTGATAAAGAACATTACTAACTTTCTGTATTAGAGCAAAATTACTATCACTGTTCGCACAAACAAGATACACTTGATTGTTCTGAGCGGCCACAGCACCACTGTTTATCGAGAAAGCGCCGTCCTCTAAGTCATCATATTCGCTAAGGTCCTGGAAACACGAATCATGGCAGTTATTCTGAAAAGCAAAGATAGTTTTATCTGCAGCAGTCTTGTACCCAGCCATGTGTACTAAATTTTGCAACTTTTCACCAGAAAGTTCCGGGCGAATTGGTCGGATTGCTTGGAAAGTCATCTCGCAAGTTGAATCGTGTTGTTGGGACGCGACCACTGTCCGTCTACTAAATTTGGAACAGGCTTTTTTATACTCAGAACACCAGGAGTTACTTCGGACAAGAGTGGTCAAGGTAGCTTTAATGATCGTATAGGTCCCTCCTTGAAACTTGATATCCATACTTGACTCCAGAATAAACGGCGGAAAATGTCTTTTGCATATAGTGTAGATTGGCCGACAAATGTTTAACGAAGACATGAAATTGTCTCCTTCAGAAAAGTCCTTGGTGCACCCAATTTCGTTGCATTTTGACAATGTTACTGACTCGGAGACCTTTGTTTCGTTGAAACCAGCTTTCTTGGCTAACATGGCAGCCAGCTCGTTTAACGCGCATGTCCCATTATGAAAGAAGGCAGTCCCGTAGCGATTTCTGCACTTGGGGTAACCTGTGTCGGACCTAAACGTATCTCCTTTGCAACTGACAGGACGATAACCGTAATCCACGCACAGTCGTTCGTAATCATCGCACCATGTGTCATGTCTTGAAGCCTTGTTCGATGGTAACCAAGCCTTCACCACCAAATACTCGTTCCCGTCATGCTCAGTGGTGTTCGTTGCGATGACGTCAAAATTACTGTTCGTGCCCTGACACACGGCATACAATGTCCCGCTGCTCTCCAAATATGGAGTCGTTTCGAAAACCATGCTTTGTGTGATCTTCAGTGCTTGTTGCACGATGGATGTGAGCCAGCCACCGCTACATTGCGCTTTGTGGGTAAGGCTGGTCCTCGGGGCCGGGGGACATGTATTGGTGGAATTCTCCTCCGGTGTTTCCAAGTCTGAGGTACATTCGATCGGTTGATACCCGTAGTCTCGACACAGGTTCGTGTACTCTTTAGCTAAATCGACATTTGAGGTTGTGGGTGGTTTCCCTTCGACCACAAGATATCCCTTATCATTATAGATGGTATGTTCACTTGTTATCACCTCTATTTTATCATGTAGGTCAACACACGCTGTGTAAGCATCTTCGTTTTCGGTAAGCACGATACAACCAAGGCCATTTCCCTCGCAATCTGTCGTTGGCAGAAACTGCGAACATTCGGAGCATTTGTGAAATGCGAAACTATTCGAGATAGTTGCGAAGGTGAAACCAACTTTTTGGGCAAGTTCAAGTACCTTCTCCTCAGGTTTACATGCGCTCTGATAGTCATCCCACATCCTAACTGATCCATAGTGATCCCTGCAACTAGTGTACCTGTTATCCTGCGTGATCCCGCACCCTATCGGTCGCATTCCGTAGGATGTGCAAAGTGTTGTATAGTCTTGGCACCAGTCTTTCTGGGTCGATCTCCTGAGGCGCGGGACCCTTGTTTTGATGACAAGAAACGTGCTGCCGTTTGCGGTAGTTTGTTTCTCTTCTAACACGGTAAAACTGGTCAGCGGTTGTGTACATAAAGTATGATATGGCCCACTGTCGTAGAAATCATCCAGGGAATTTTGCGAGCTGTAATAGCTACTGCATTGCGAGCAATCCCGGAAGCCAAACTGGGGTAAAGTGTTTGGGAGACCTGCTTCCTGACCAATGGTAGCGATAACAAAATCTCCACAACTAAGTTCATCGTTTCTAGGCAACACAGAGTGGTAGAGTTTATCACAAGGTGATGTTAGCGAAAAGTGTACTCCACATCCGGTGGGTCGTTTTCCGTACGATTCACACAGTCGTTGGTAGTCTCGGCACCAGGTCTCGTGTCGTGCATATGATGAAGTCCGACTGACGTACAAGGCAAGAAACGGGATTCCTTTGAAAGTTGTCTGCTGTTTGTTCACAACCTCGAAATTGCTGTCGGAATAGGCACACAGTGTGTACACGAGACGATCGGGCACGTCTTGACTGATACACGTTAGCGCACCATGGCAACCAGTGGTAGGCAGGACGTCAGAGCAGGCAGCTTGGGAGCATTTGGAGTAACCGAATGAGTTATTTTTGGTTGCAGTTGAGTAAGCCATTCTGGCGATAGTTGCTACGGCTTCGTTCGGAGGACAACCCAATGTTTCATCGTGGTTCATCACAGAATCATATGCTATCATGCATTGGTGTCTAGCTGGGTCATGGTTAAATGAACGATCACAGCCTGTAGGACGTCTGCTATACCTGCTACACAAAGCTGTGTACTCGTGGCACCAGGACGCCAATATTGAACGACCATCGGATGGTATCCTCGCTTTGATGACTCTGTAACTCTGTCCACTATAAGTCACTGTACTAGTACTAACCACCTCAAATCCATAGCTTTGAACTGCGACAAAATAAAATAAAATAAAATAAAATAAAATAAAATAAAATAAAATAAAACAAAATAAAATAAAATAAAACAAAATAAAATAAAATAAAATAAAACAAAACAGCACAAAACAAAACAGAACAGAAATCTAGTTTAAGTCTTCTACGTCCCCAAAATTTACCTTGTTCACAGTTTGTTCCCGAGTATCCTTTGCGACAATGACACTCATAACTATTCAATCCATCAACACAGACGCCGCCATTTTGGCAAGGAAGACTCGAACACTCGTCCGTTGCTGAAAATAAATAATGAAAAAGATTTAAAGATGGCAAAAGATAACATGATGTGACGCTGTGGTGGCATGTTGTCTGAGTCAGCGGTTGTGGTTGAACAATAACACAGCCTTCCCAGAATTACGTTAGACACGTGTCCTTGTGTGTTGGCCAATCATATTTGTGATTTTCACGTGACGTCATCGCCGCCATATTTGTGCTTCGCTTTAACGTTTCGACGCTGTTATGGCAGCCGTATTTGTGTCCCAGTCCAATGTTCCGATGCTCAACAGAGGAGGAAATTCATGAACATTTTATTAGTTAAAACCGCGAATTGAGTGTTGACGTCAACCAAAGCATTGTTATCAATAGTGTGAATAAATGCTACAACGTACCGATGTCACAAAAATCTCCAACAAAACCAGTGGGGCATTGACAACGAAATGTTTCACAATCCACGACACACGTAGAACTGGGGGGACATGGCGCAGTTCGGCAAGGATTGATAGCTGTAAACAAAACAACACAGAACGTTCCTTTTAGCACAGTTTGCAGATAAGGACTAAAATGTCAGTATTGTATTGCGTAATCTGTATAATACTAGATGATTTTACTAAATGTGAAAACCTGAAATGATCCCCAGGATTACCCCAAACGATCCCTAGGATTGCCTCAAATGATCCCCAGGATTACCTCAAGTGGAGTGATTCTTACCTTTTTCGCAATGTCTGCCAGTGCGGCCCGAGTTACACAGACAATAATAATAGTTATCACCATCAACACATGTGCCGTGGCCCGAACACGACTGACCCGCGCAATCATCGACACCTGTAACAGGAGAAAAACAAGAATTATGAAGGTTAATGGATCAAAATACCATATAGATTGAGAGGATAGGGAAATTTAGAATTAATTACGGCCAGGCGGACACAAATACCACCGGATCAAGGAGAGATTGTACTTACTTGTATCGCATGTATCCCCCATGAAGCCAACCGGACAACTACACGTGACGTCTCGGTCGTTGATGACCGAACACTGACCTCCATTATTACAAGGACTGCTGGCGCATTCGTCAGGGTATTCTAGAAGAATATACCGTATTAGTAGAGCTGGAAAGAAATCTGAAGGCCTGCCTGAAATGTCAGGGCCTACCTTGACATGGTAAGCACGAAGCGATTAATTTCCAATCACCACCAGACGGTTTGTAGTGAACACCAAGGGATGAAACTGGAAAGAAGTAGATGCATGATTCGTTGAGTGGAGTGGAGTGGAGTGGAGTGGAGTGGAGTG